>CAOLHI010005173.1:0-149568 GCA_948474755.1 Ctenosaura bakeri
TTCATCAATGATTTGGATGAAGGAGTAGAGGACATGCTGATCAAATTTGCAGATGACACCAAATTGGGAGGGGCTGCTAATACGCAGAGGACAGGATCAAAATTCAAAATGACCTTAACAGATTGGAGAGCTGGACCAAAGCTAACAAAATGAATTTCAGCAGAGAGAAATGTAAGGTCCTGCACTTATGCAGAAAAAATGGAATGCACAAATATAGGATGGAGGACATATGACTGGATAGCAGAAAGGGATCTAGAAGTCTTGGTAGATCACAGCTGAACATGAGTCAGCAGTGTGATGCAACACCCAAGAAAGCCAACGTGATTCTTGGTTGCATCAATAGGAGTATGGTGTCTACATCAAGGGAGGCAAAGTAACCACTCTGTTCTGCATTGGTTAGGCCTCATTTGGAATACTGTGTCCAGTTCTGGGCAACTGAATTCAAGAAGGACATCAACAAGCTGGAATGTGCCCAGGGGAGGGCAACCAAAATTGTGAAGGATCTGGAAGCCATGCCCTATGAGGAGCATCTTACGGAGCTGAGTTTGTTTAATCTGAAGAAGAGAAGGTTAAGAGGGGACATGATAGCCATGTTTAAATATTTGAAGGGATGCCATGTAGAAGAAGGAGAGGGCTTGTTTTCTGCTGCTCCAGAGACCAGGACAAGGAGCAATGGATTCAAGCTGCAGGAAGCGAAATTCCACCTGAACCTCAGGAAGAACTTCCTGAGTTCAGAGCTGTCCAGCAGTGGAATATGCTGCCCTGGAGTGTGGAGGAGCCTCCTTCTTTGGAGGTGTTTAAGCAGAGGCTGGATGGCCATCTGTTGGGATGTGTGTTGGGATGCTTTGATGCGTGTTCCTGCATAGCAGGGGGTTGCACTGGATGGCCCCTGTGGTCTCTCCCAACTCTATGATTCTATGATTCTATGAACCATTTTATTAGAAATTCTTTATTGAAAATTTGGATATTTTTTTTTAAAAAAATTGAACTTATAAGAAAATACCTTTATGGACATCACCCCAAGAAACCTTCTTTGGTCACTGGGCAGACACTAGATGGGCATGGTTGAGATACCAAAATTTGAGAACATTTGAAATTCCCTTTAATATTCAGATAAAGACAAGAGAAGAACTCTTCCAAATGGGTCATAATCTTTAATAGTTTCCCTACTGACAGATATATGAAAGATTCAAAATGGACCTAAATTTGGAAGGTTTTGACTTAAATATTGACTTAAACACATTCATTTGTCTAGAATGTCTAGAATATATAAATTACTCCCTCAGTATAACTTAAAGCAAGAAAGAAAGATTGGCAACACCCTGGACTAAGAATATTGAATATGAAATTCCACTGGAACATCAGGAGATAACATGGAAAGAGGAAATAAATTTACACTTTCTCAAGATCGAAAGGAAAACCACTTAAAAATGTTTCACATACCTGACTCCAGTAAAATTGGATGTATAATACAGGAAAGAATTCATATTGGAAATGTCAAGATAACATAGGCACATTTTTCCACATGTGTTGGAGTTGTCCTAAAATATTGAAATTTTGGAAGAAGGTACACTCTCTGATAATGAAAATATTTAACATAAATTTTCCACTAAAACCTTAGGTTTTTTTCTTAAAAAATAATTCAGGGTTTTGATGAAGTATTTGTAAGAAAATATTGGCAGGTTTTACTACATATGACCTCATCTGCCAAGCTACTGCTTACTTGACTCTGGAAGAATTCCAGGATACCAGAAGTTGAAGAATGGTTTACTTGAAGATTACAGATTATTTGAAATGAAAGAAATGGATTGCCTGTCTTGCCATAGAAAAAGAAATTCAGACAGAGTTACACGAGAGTGGGTTCCAGTGATAACTTTCCTCAAAGAGGTCAAAAGCTTATTAGTTGATTAATGTTACATTATGTATTACTGTTTCATGAATACTAACATTAAAGATACCAAAATTATATTCTTATATTTTTCTTCTATTTTATTTACCATCCATTTAAAGTAAAGAATTGCAATCATGGCAGAAATGTAACTTACCCGTTCCTTGATTTATTGGATTTAAGGTTTTTTGATGTAAAGAAACATTCCAACCCAGGAAGGAATGTAGGAAGAGAAGAAGACAATATATTATTGTTAAGGATTTATAGATTTATTTCTCTTTATATACATTGTTGATATATTATAGATTCAGTCTCAAGGAGTGAATCTAATTCTTCTCTTCCTCCAAAATCAGGGCAGTGGCAGTGGGGACTGAGGGAGGGCCTTTCATTTGTTTCAGGTCTTAGGCATGATGGAACTGTGCCTGCCTCACTCCTTCCATGAGCAGGGCAGTGGCAGTTGAAATAAAGGGAGAGCCTTTCCTCTGATTCTGGGCCTAGGCATGATGGTGCTGTGCCTGCCTTTTCTCTCTTTCCCCACAACCAGGGCTATGGCATCAAGGGAAGGCCTTTCCTTTGATTCTGTGCCTAGGGATGAAGGAGCTGTGCCTGTTTCCTTAATCTGTGCCTCCATTGGGTGAAGAATGGGTGTTGCCCACAGCTCCATCTTGTCTAAGCCCAGAAGCTGGAGCAGTGCCTTCCTCTTCTTCTCTCTCTCTGAAACTGTAGGCAGTAAAAGAGTTCTCCTGAATGCTTCCTAGTCAAAATTTATCCATCTTAGATCTTACAGAGGTAAGGGTTCAGCTTGCAGCTAAGCCAGTTTACGGTGTCTTATTCAAATTGAGCTGATTTTGCTAACTTTACAACACTGCCAGGTTCCTAGCACTTTGCAATCATTTTTTTGTTATATGTAACCATTCCAGGGTCTTCGCACTTGGAGAAATGTAATCCATTTTGCCTGAGAGTTGTGACTAGGGCATTATAAGTGCTCAAACAGGGGTGCAGGTAACAAACAATGTAACAGCATTTTGGCCCTGGGAAAGTTGAACATTTTTGCACATGTGCTGTATACTTTATGAGATTATTGTTCCCCAGCTTATAAAAAAACCTCTCGTCAATACAGCATCTTTCTTCCCTTGCTCATGTAAGAGGTTGTTTGACTACGTTCTTGCTTAGAGGGGAGGGGAAGTCCCTTTGGCCAAAGTTGGGAATCTTTCCAGGCTGGATCAGAGTTCACCCACAATCATGTGGACTATTCAAGTGGACCTAATATTTTGGGTTTGTCCCCATGTGTTTTTTTATTTTTATTTTTATTTTTATTCAAGGGTGACCATTTACTGTGGGTTTGAGTCCCACCAGACTCACCCGGGTGACTGCCAACTGTGGGTTCAAGTCCCACCTGCATTGCTGAAAATCCTAACAGTTTTTTCCGAGTGTGTTTTCAAGTCCCATTAACTTGGCACCAACAAAACCAGGGAAGTGGTAGTAGGGATGGTGGGAGGTTCCTTCATCTTTTTCAAGGTCTAGGCATGACGAAACTGTGTTTGCCTTCTTTTTAATCATTCCACAGCTAGGTCAGTGGCAGTAGGGATGAAGGGAGGGCCCAGGTATGACGAAGCTGTGCCAGCCTCTTCTTCTCTTACTCCACAACCAGGATCGTGGCAGTTGGAAGGCTTCATTTGCTTCTCAGCCTCAGCATAATGGAATTTTGCCTGTTTCTTGTTCTTTCTTTCTGTGGTGAGGGAAGTGGTAATTGGTATAGTGGGGAGGGGTCCATTCCTCTGCTTCTGAGCCTAAGCATGATGGAACTGTGCCTCCCTCTTCTCCTTTCCTCTTTGTCCAGGGAAGTGACAGTTGGGATAGAAGGGGTATCACTTTTCTCCTCCTGGGCCAAAGCATAATGCAGCTATGCCTACCTCTTAATCTATTCATCTACAACTATGGCAGTGGCAGTTGGGGTGGAAGGAGGACTGCTTATCCCCTCCTCCACCAAAGCATGATGTAGCTATTTCTACTGTAGCAGAACAGAGATAGAGACCCACGGATTTAAGGAAAATTGTTTATTGTCCCAGTGGGATCATTCCCAAAAGACTGAGCCCCACCCTTAGACATTCACAGCAATTTATACATTTCCAGTGCAATCGTCACATGTTCAAGAAAAGAAACAACACAAGTTCCCACCATTCTCTAGCGTAATCTTACAAATGTTGCAAAGTAAAGGAAGCATGAGTGTAGCGTGCCACATTCCATCCTCCCTAGCATTTTATCTTACAGAGTTCTATTGTATTCCTTTCAAACACAGAGGGACTTCAACTGCAGAGAAAATTAACTGCTTTTCCCTCACACCCAGAGGTCATCTAGACTGACCCGAAACTGTGTCCACCACATTCCCCCTTTCTGCTGCATTAGCAATTCAAGCACATCTATTTCGTTAGTTTGGCCTTGCCATTAAAGCATATACAGCAGCTTTTTCCTTCTATTAACCTAATCATTACAGATTGGAAACACTTTAACGAGCAGAGTACTGACAGGCAGATTTAGTAAGGCCATTATGTATGTACAAAGCAATTCTACAAGCAGTGCCTTTACCCATGCTTACTTGGGAAACCAGATAATCATGTCCACATGCCTGCAGACTACAAGAATGATTTTCTAATATTGAATACTTCAGAATGCATTTTTCCCTTTTCACATTCAAACTCATTTACATAATAGGAGATAGTCTGAACCTATTTCATGCTGGGCTGACAGCCAACAATGCATCTGCCTTACATGAAGAGCAACTCCCACCATGGGGATCATGATGACTCCCAACCTCTCAGATAGGTGTTGCCAGGGTCATACCCATAGTTTTCATCATAAGCTCTTTTCATTCTTGCCCAGCCAAACTGTCTATCCCATGCCTGCATTGGCTGGTGGGCTGGGTGAAAGGTGATACCCCCAGTGGCCAAACCAATTCATCCCAGAAGACAAACCATATATCCATTTACCATTGTGAAAGCTGGTGTCTTCCTAGAACTTATTTAAGGAGGACCAGCCCCCTTATTCCCATATAACTCAATGAAACCATTGCTATAACTAAAGAAGAAGTCGACATTGGGATACTTTCCTGGGCATGCCTGTAGAGATTTAGGAATTTCAAACATTACATTACAATTGGGATAGTCTCCTGAGCTTAGCCCATGAGAACATACCCAGCCATTACTGAATCCAGGGTGCTCAAGATCTGATTGACCAGTTGGTGAAATTGATTCACCTCCCTGCCTCCCTTGCTCAGCATCATCTTCGTCATTACCAACAATTGCCATATACACATATCTTCCAATCCCACAGAACATCCATCTGTAGTGATAAAACAGGCAGGCCAGGCTTCCTGCCCCTCCTATGCCTGCCACAACCCATAATATTGTCTCCAACATTCAGGATCTGGCTGTAGGTAGAGCAGTGCGTCCTTGGTAGCAACTGCAAGAAGCCTAGCACCAATTCTTTCCCTCTTCAGGTGGAGATCTGGCCATGCGCTGGGTGTCCAGCTTCCAGGTATTGTGGACACAGCAGGGCCTAGTCTCAAGTCTTCTTACTGCTTTCTGGTAATTCTCAGCTTCAGAGGTTGCCCTGTGTTTGGGGCAACAGTCCAGTCAGAGTGAGCCTTTTATCCTAGTGTAATACCCAAGGCTTCATCCCGGCCACCTTCACTATGATGAGAGTTGTCACTACTGCCTGATAGGGTCTCCTCCACCCATGGCCATGTTGCCCCCAATCCTTCACTCATAGGTCCTGGTTGGAAGGGGTGTGCCTGTGTCTGTAGAAAGGGGAGTCACTATTCTAACATTTCCTCCCTTGTTTTTAGCTTTTCCTAATGCACTAACTTCTTCCTGTAGAGTTATGTTTCGTAATTCCTTTGTGTCTCTCCTTAATCCACTCAAAATGGCTTCATACTTTGGCTAAAAAGGGGACAACCCTGTGGTTCAGTGAGGTGTGCACCTTATCCTATGCCTTATCATAATGGGGCTACGGAAAGAACAAAAAACTCTCCTGGTTTCTCTGTTGTGGGCTGCACATGGAATGAGAGTGAAAAGTCTCTGTAAAAAGGGCTAGGTTGGTGGTATCATGCCACTTGCCCTGTGTTGGCATCCTGTCCAAAGCCAGGGCTGTTGTCTGGGCCATACACGTTGAACTACTGTGTCTTCAGGATTTTGTTTCATCCTCTCCACTTTTCCTGAGTTCTGAGGTCTGCAGGTGCAATGTGACTTCCAGGTGATTCCTAGAACAGTGGTTCAATCTTTGATGATCTTGTGGACAAATGCAGATCTGTTGTTTGAGCCTATATGGTGTGGGCTTTTTTGGAGCTGATGTTGGTCTCCTGGCTGTCTCACAGCCTTCAACTCTCCCTCTTCTCCGCCTTGTCAGTCCGAGTCCTTCAGCTGCAGTTCCACTTCAGCCTGGAGAGACACCCTATTGCCTTCTCAGAGGTCCGCTATCACCTTCTTCCTCCCAGCTCAGAGGTGCATTTTCACCTTCTTCCTTCCAGCTTGAAGGGGGTGCTCTATCACCTTTTTAGCCTGCTGGGGCTGGGCCAAAGAGATTTACCAATTGCCGCTCTATCAGGAACTGGTGGGGGGCCCTTTCGCAATTTGGACTGCCTTGCATCTAGGACTCTGCCTTTCCCTGTGTTCTCCATGCTCTTGTTGCCAACTTCTCCTTCCAGGATGTCACAGCTCCAAGCCCTTGCCCTTCTCTGTCTGTGGGATGAGGGACAAAACCTTTCCCTCAGTCTTCTCTTGACAGCTGGCCACAGACACCTTGGTTTGCAAAGACAATACAGGCAGATTCCGCTGAACCTTACAGAAGCTAGCAAGGAAGCTTGCTGCTTTGCAGGTCTCTTTTCGCTGCTAGAGTCATTCTCCAAGCACAATTCCTCCATCTCCCTCTTTTCTCTACCAGCTTCTGGGCTCTGGGTGCCTCTTCCTGGAGGCCAGAGACCTCCACATGGTGCTCATTGGTGGGGTCTTTGCAGCTGGATCTCTAGCGCTGCCTTGCCAGCCTTTTCTGTGGCTAGTCGTCATGGCTCGCCTCTCTTTCCCTGTCAGCTGCTTTGCTCCACACAGAGCCAGCCCCGACTCTGCTGCTGCGTAGCCTTTCCGGTAGGGGATGGTTCTGCCAGCTGCTGCTGGAGTTCCTGGACTTTTGGTCCTGAATTCTTCCTGACCTTCCAGCATCAGTCTTTTGGCTTTCTTCTGCTGCCCAATTCTAAAATCCTAAACATCAAATGAACTAAGGAAGGGGGGTGGATCCCCCTTTCAGGTCTGACAAGTTGGGATAGAGAGCAAGGGTGATGGCAAGGATGGGGGTAATCTCTTCTGTGCTCTCTGCTTCAGCTGCCGTTGCCTTGCCAGCCCCGCCCTCCTCTGCTTCTTGTTAAGCTTAAAGAAGCCGATGCCTTTTGCTCTCCAGGCTTCGCTGTTACTCTTCTCCACATTGTGGCTGTCTGCCAGCGCCTTCTTCAGGGTGGCCAGCGACATCCCATTGCGCTCCTTGTATGCCGCCGCTGCCTTGGTTAGCAGGTTCATCACACTGGGGCCCGAGGCAGTCACCCTCCTGTCACTATCTCTGCTGCTCACAACCCTCGGGCAGCCTCTGCTGCTTCTGCAACTCCCTTTGCATCAGGCACTGCTGGCGATCCGCTGCCACTTCCATTCTCGCCCCGTCGCTTTCCTGGCCTTCTGGGCAGGCGCCTCAGCCCGGGGGGGGGGAGAGCCGCCGTAGCCATCGCTTCTCCTCCAGGAAGCCTTTCCTTGGCACTGCCGCCACCACTGCTGTCGCTGCCCCCCAGTCTGTCTCCTTGGTGGGGAGGCAGGTGAGTGGACGAGTGAGTGAAGAAACGGGTGGAGGCGGGGGGGCTTGGCTGTTTCCCGAAGAGTCGCCGCTGTAGCTTCAGAAGCCGTCTTCAGACAAGGTGTCTCTGGGGGTTGGTGTGTTAAATTCCTCTGAGGGGGCTATCTAATACTTTACTTCTCTTTTCTTTAAATTTTGCAAGCCTTGGGGGGGAATTCAGTTACTACAATTCCCATGAATCAATATAGGGCTACAGAATATAGGGCTACTGATGCGAGCGTCCAACTGCTTTTTCAAAAACACAATGTCAGAGTTTTGCAGCCTTAAAAATCCATCTCCCCTGACAGGAGAAAAGCCAAAAGTTATTCATTCTAAAGTTCCTCTCCCTTTCCCCCCTCCTTTCTGTTTGATAAATTACAGCAGGCAGGCTTCTCCAGCAAGGAAAAAAAAAGGGGGGGTGAATGGATGGAAGTTCTTTGTGTTGCAAATTGACACCTCATTGAATCTTCACTGAGGCAGAGTTTCCTTTCTTCCTTTCCTAAGACATGAGAGAATTTACTTGCTGAGCAAATCAGCCTTGCTTCTGAGGAGGCATGCATCATTAACATACTGACAGAATTCCTGTTATAGCCAAGCCTCATGGCTTAAATGGGTTTGCCAGTCGACTGAAAACAGGAATCATTCCTCATTACTTTCTCCCTAGGTAACATTCCTTATTCCTAGTTTTCCTCTATGGAATATTGAGCTGAATGCTAGGGAGATGGTCCTTCAAGGGTTAAATCTAACTCTTAGAGCCTGAGGAGGAGGAGGGGCTGCAGGGAAATGGAGCGGCTTCAAGCACCAAAAGACAAAAAGAAAACAGAGAGAAAGCCACCTTCCTTTCCTGGAATTTTCCTACATACATTAAAGCAATATCTGACATCAAACCAGGCGAGAAGGTACAGAAAAAGTAAAGTTTCCACTTAACCCTTCTTTTTTTGAAGTTTTCAACATAAATTGAAGCAGAATCTGTTTGAAGCAGTGTCTGTTAACTGCCACCCTCCACCCAAATTCCTTCCCAAAATGACAACACACAATAGGGGAGGGGGTTGAGCTGAGGGTGATGGGGTCCCAACAGCTCGAGACATTAAGGGTTAACACTCAATCTTACACATTGACCCAGGCACCCAGAAACTCAATGGTGTGAACTAGGAACTGCGATGCCATTCACTCTTTTTACATGCACACACTTTCACGCAACAACAGCCTCCCACAGCCTCCCATCTCCCTGTGTGTCTAAGGAATCCTGTGGTTTCAGTGGCCCCTCCCATTTGGAGCCAGTATACTCGGGCTGTATTCCAGGGGGTGATCAGACCCCTCTTCTCCCCAGTGTCGCACACTTTAGGGGGAGGCCCTGACACACTTACCTATGGCTGTGTTCTGTGGCTGTGTCTATCAATTTTCCAAACCGTTCATGGGTTCTTGGCTGGCAACCGTTCCCCTGGTTCAACATTCCCCGAGGAGGACCGTCCGATGAAAGAATCGGGGGTACCAAGGTCTCTATCAATAGGGGCACAGATGCCAGAGGAAGCAGCTGCCGCTTAAGAGGACAAAAGGCCCGTCTATCCTGGCACGGGCCCCCAAAATATGTAGCAGAACAGAGATAGAGACCCACGGATTAAGGAAAATTGTTTATTATCCCAGTGGGATCATTCCCAAAAGACTGAGCCCCACCCCTTCACATTCACAGCAATTAATACATTTCCAGTACAATCATCATATGTTCAAGAAAGGAAACTGATGTGTTCCCACCAGTGTTGCAAATCTTCAGTTGCGCTGCCAAAGGCTAGCACGTCAAACCATACCGATAACATTCCATTATACAAAGTTTCTTTGTCTTTCCTTCAAACACAGAGGGACTTCAATTGCAGAGGAAATTAACTGCTTTTCCCTCACACCCAGAGGTCATCTAGACTGACCCGAAACTGTCTCCACCACACTACAACTATGGCAGTGGCAGTTGGGGTGGAAGGAGGACTGCTTATCTCCTCCTCCACCAAAGCATGATGTAGCTATTCCGACCTTTTAATTTGTTAAGGCAATGGCAGTTGGAATAGAGGGAAGGCCTTTCATCTGTTTCTGGGCCTTCTAGGCATGATGGAGCTGCCCCTGCCCCTTGTCTTCCTCCAAAGTCAAGGTAGTGACAGTGGGGTAAAGGGAGAACTTCCTTCTGTTTCTGGGTCTAGGCATAATGAAAATGTACTTTTCGATGTAAAGTCGAAGGTTTTCGTGGCCAGAATCCATGAATCCTCAGATCCTCTGAAGATGCCAGCCATAGATGCAGGTGAAACGTCAGGAGAAAATACTAACAGAACACGGCTTCAAAGCCCAGAAAACCCACAACAACCAATGTACTTTTCCCTTTTTACTCTGATTCTGGGCTCAGGAAGATTTAAGCTGTGTTTGCCTCTTCTTCTATCCCTCTATGGCCAGGGCACTAGAAGTTTGTATGGAAGAACCTTTCCTCTGCTTCTGGGCTTAGCCATGATGGAACTGTGCCTGCCTCTTCTTCTCTCCCTCTGCGGTGAGAGTAGCGGTAGCAGAGATGGAGGGAGGCCTGTCATCTGCTTCTGAACATAGAAATAGCAGAGCTGTGCCTGCTTTTTCTTGTCCAGCTCTAAAGCCAGGACAATGGCAGTTGCAATGGAGGGAATGCATTTCATCTGCTTCTGGGCCTCAGCATAATGGAGACATTGATGCTTCTTTTTTCCTTCCTGCACAACCCTGGCACTAGCAGCTGAGATGCCTTTCATCTCCTTTTGGGCCAAGTTATAGTGCAGCTCTATCTGCCTCTTCCCTCTCACACACACACTAGGGTGGTGTCAGTTTGGATTGAAGGAGTGCTTGTCATCTACTTTTGGACATAGGAATGAGTTGTGACTGCCTCTTCTTCCCTCATTGTGAGTCAAGAGAAGTAGCAGTTGACATTAATGGAATGCCTTTTGTTTGCTTCCGGGATTAGGCTTGGTGGAGCTGTGCTTTCCTACTCTTCTCTCCGTCAGGCAGCATGTATGGATCTTGGGGTCTTAGTGGACCACAAGCTGAAAATGAGTCAACAGTGTGATGCAGTAGCTTAAAAAGCCAATGCAATTCTGGGCTAGATCAACAGAAGTACAATGTTGAGATCAAGGGAAGTAATAATACACTTTATTCTGCTTTGGTTAGACCTTTGGTTAGACCTGTAATACTGTCTGGTTCTGGGCACCACAGTTCAATAAGGAGATTGACAAACTGGAACATGTCCAGAGGAGGGTGACCAAAACAGTGAAGGGTCTGGAAGCCATGCCCAATGAGGAGAGGCTTAAGGAACTAAGTATGCTTAGCCTGACAAAAAGAAGATTAAGAGGAGACATGATAGCCATGTTTAAATATTTGAAGTGATGCCATGTTGAAGATGGATCAAGCTTGTTTTCTGCTGCTCCAGAAACTAGGGCACAGAGCAATGGATTCAAACTACAGTAAAGAGATTCCACCTAAACGCCAAGAAGAACGTCCTGACACTCAGAGCTATTTGACAGTGAAATATGCTGCTTCAGTGTGGTGGAGTCTCCTTCTTTGGAAGTTTTTGAACAGAGGTTGGATGGCCATCTATTTGGAGTGCTTCGATGTGTTCCTACATGGCAGAAGGGAGATGTGGACCACCCAAGGAGGGACTCCCACCAAGAATGGTGTTCACTTGACACAATCTCTAAGGAGATTTCCTAAGGCCTCACTGTCATGAGACACCACTAGGGTGTTGTTGTCTCCAGATGCTTTTACTTTTAATAGGTGCTCCTTGAGATTGGGGTGTGTGAGTAGCTTATGGTGGACTTCTAATTTCAGGCCAAAGAACACAGCGATAACTTACCAGGATGGGGATGCAACCATTTGTTCCTGGGTCCATATGAGGACTCAATGTCACAAGCACGGATGGTTGAGACATTACAGAAACATCTATTGTTTGTGGGAACCATGGGCTGGATTTGATAATCATTGATGCTGACCATGTGGAACACTGTCCTTACACTCACACATCCCTTTCCAGTATACACAATTGCCGAGTGGGTTTTGAGGGTTACTTCGTAAGCACACTGACTATCTGTGCCCTTAAGAGGAGTCAGGCAAGGATGATGGACTTATAGAGCTTTGCCGTTGCAAATGAAGCCTAAGTTTTTGTGGTGTTGGCACCCTTTGACACCCTGTTTGCCATCTGGGGCCAGAAAAGTTGCCCAGTGGTTGCGGTCCCTGGAGTACAGTATGTGTCCTGAGACTGCCTGTATTCTGAGAGAAATGAGTCGTTGGGGCCCTTCCCTAAACTGCAAACCGCAGGATTCCATAGGAGGTCGAAAGTGGAATAATAGCACTATAACAATGGGATGCAGAAATGGCCTATAACTCCCAGAATTCCGCAGTCAGTAATCACGCTACCTGACAATTTGGGAGGTTGTAGTTCACCAAAAGGAACTTCTGTGAAGCTCTTATTTGAAAGGATGTCATGTAAAAGATGGAGCAAGCTTGTATTCTGTTGCTTAAGAGATCAGAGGCCTTTCCATGCTGTATGTTATAGTGCTATTATTCCACTTTCATCACCTTGTGGAATCCTGGGATTTGCAGTTTAGGGAGGTCTATGTAGAACTCTCTGCCAGGGAGCTGTTTGGCCTCAGAAACTACAAGCCCCAGAATTCCATGGGATGTTGAAACTGGAATAATAGCACTAGAAGGGTGTCATGCGGAAAGGCCCTAGGACACGGAGGAGGCTTCAAACTGCAGGAAAAGAAACTGCACCTAAACATTAGGAAAAACTTCTCTAATTTCCCTTTTTTATAAGA
This sequence comes from Ctenosaura bakeri, assembly GCA_948474755.1. Lineage (NCBI taxonomy): Eukaryota > Metazoa > Chordata > Lepidosauria > Squamata > Iguanidae > Ctenosaura > Ctenosaura bakeri. The sequence goes on from CAOLHI010005173.1 coordinate 12,565, forward strand.
TGGTTTATTTTATTTGCAAAATAGTTTAAACATTAATTATAATTTATTTTTTCAAATAAAAAACATTATTATACCATTATTATAATTTTACTTGGAAAGTGAGGCGCTAAAACCTATCTGTGGCCTGAAGAAGTTGAATTAAGCCTATTTAATTTTGGCCCTTACCTACTGTCAAGTTGAGCAGGTCTGTACTAAAGTATTCAGCCTTCAAGGAGATTGTGGACTGGATTAACATTAGTTTGCATATCCAATTTTAATATATGAGAGCCCACAGTGGGGGATTCTGCTTGGATTAATATTTTGGAAGAGACCCCAGGGGCCATTGAGTCCAACCCCTTGCTTTGCAGAAACACCCATCAAAGCATTCCCAACAGATGGCCATCCAGCCTCTGCTTAAAAACCTCCAGGGAAGGAGACTCCACTACACTCTGAGGCAGCAGATTCCACTGCTGGACAGCCCTGTCAGGAAGTTCTTCCGGAGGTTCAGGTGGAATCTCCTTTCCTGCAGCTTGAATCCATTGCTCCTCATCCCTGGTCAATGGGTCAAATTTATCCATACCTGGGTGTTGGTGACTGAGTTAGAGGGTGTACTTGCCTTCCTTGTGCCTAAGGTTCTGGACTAGCATACCCCATGATTTAAATCCGAATCTTTTCTGGATTGTGTTACACACAATTTGGTTGAGGGAAATGAACTGGCTTGGTGAATCTTGCTTTAAAGGTGTTGATCACTGTATTTTCCAGGACTGCTCCTTCCAATCTGCAACCTGGATATTTTGATATTTGCCTGATGGAGAGACCAGATTGATTTCGATGGAGGATGTGTATCTTTCAGTGATACCAAGGAGAATGGACAGAAAAAAGGATTGCTGCTGTTCCATGGTGCTGCTGTAACTACAGCCACTTCACAGGATGGAAAGGGATCTGGACAAAGGGCTGCTAACTGTTGGAGCAGTCTCATCCTCAATGAGGCTGCATTGGGTGACAAAGTTGGGTGATTCTGCTTTTGGACTATCCTGACAAAAGATTTCCTTGATCCTGTTTTGGGGTACACACACCTAGCAGCTGTACAAATGGTTGTGGACCCCTGTAGGGCAAACAGTGCTGAATGAGCAATGATGAGTAAATTTGCTTAGATTTGCTACTGTCTACAGCAGGGGTGATCTTGCAAAACACTCTCTGGGAAGTTGTGGAGGCTCTATTATGATGCGGTTCCAAGGGTGTGATTTGAAAGAAGATCATCCCTGAAGGGGCCAAGGGGAAACTAACAGGAGGAGGATGGAAATGCCACCAGATGTTCCGGTGTTCGTCTCCATGTCATCCTTTTGCTAGAAGGGGAAAATCTGAAACTAATCTAACCCATCCTATTAAAATTATATACAAAAAGGGGAGCTCCTTTGAGCATGTCGCTTCATGGAGGCTCCCACACCATGAATGTTCCCAACAGATCCATCACTGGCAGGACTTTGTGGCTCAGTGAGATCTGGCAGATCTGTGCCAGTCGCAGGCTGCAGGCTCCAGGCCTCGCCTCCTGGCCTCACTCTTCTCTTAGACCATCTAAGCCTGTGAACCCAAATGTGGGTAGCCAGAACTAGGTATCTAGTCGCATTAGGGGCTGTTTATTATTTTGGAGGTTGGCTGATCTAAAGAATGTATCTGTTTTTGTAACTACTTGTAACTTAAGCATGCCTGGGAGGGGTGAAGCCTCTCGTGTGTATGATTGCCTTGTTTATTTGCATGCCTTGAATAAATGCTTTTCTGTAAAACCTCTGTTTCCTCTCCATTCCCATGCCATCTGCTAGATAGAACTTCCTCACCCAGAGGGGTTAATTCAGAATTCAGTGGGTGGTGGCAGCAAGAATTAGTGAACGCTGAGGGAATTTCCTGCTCCTTTCAAAGGTAGAAGTCAGGCTTGGGGGGCTGGAAATAAGCTCAGTATGACATGGCATTCACTGGGGCCAAAGGCTGCTCCCCTCCATGGTGTCCACTTCAGTTTGTGTAGGCATTGTGTCCTTCCTTTCCTTAAACTGTTACATGAAAATATTTCAGCCACTGTTCCTTCTTGTGTGGCATTATGTGGTAGACAAAGACTCTTTTGGTGATCTTGACAGGACCCAACCTTCTGTTTATCCTGGGAGAACTTCCCATACATGACCAATTGTCCTTTGTCTCATTGGTAGGGGTTGCAAACCCAGCCAAGCTGCTTGTCCATGGCCTGCATGTTTTTGCCCAATCGCAAGGCCACTTCATGGAGGATTTTTCCTGTATGAGCGTTTGCACCCAGTCACTGCTGATGATCACAGTCTCCAAATTAGAGGGAAGGCTGATGTCAATCCAGAATGCTTCTGGAAGCAACATCTTTCTTCCAGTCATCACCATGCATGGAGCAAAGCCTTGAACTACCTTCATTCCCCATAAGACCATTAGGATGATTCGAAACTCCTCATCCCAATTGTTCCCTGTAGAGCACACTACCTTCCTCAGTTCCTTTTCAGAGTGCAGTTGATTCACTCGATTTGTCTCAAACTTTGGGAGTGGTGAGCAGTGTGGAATCTCTGCTTCCAGAGTTCCTGGATGATTTGCCCAGTGAAATGAGGGTCCATGTCAATACTGATCTCCAGCAACTCCAAACATTGTTGAACAACAACCAAGCAGCAGTGGCCACAATGTTGTTTTTGCAGGAGATGTCTCAACCCTTTTGCTGAAAGGATCAATAACAGCTAAGCGTTTTCCCATGGGGAGTGGAAGGCAAGGGACCAATGAAATCAATTTGAGTTTGGGCCCATGGGCCTTCAATCCATTGGTGCTGGATCAGGAGCTTGGGGCCTGATCGATCAGCATTGATCACAGCACAGGAGAGGCAATTGATTACTCACTGGTCTGCATCCTGATGCAGATTCACCCACCAACCCATCTCTTGCACTCACTTGAGTGTTGCCTACTTCTCCATATGTCCCAGCTTGTGGACAAACTGGATCAGGTCTCCCCGAATCTCCATGGGCACATTACACAGTAAGGACGTCCCTTCTTGTCCGCAACTCATATGATGCTTTCCTTCCCCTCAATGAAGTACTGGCCTGTTAAATCTTTCCCTGCTGGGATCTCCCTTCTGGATGCTGGCTAAAACTAGGAAGAGAGTGGTGATGGCCTTCTTGGGGTTGACATGGACGGGGCACATTGGTGCTGTGTCTGTGTCTTAAGGGCTGCTTCCATGGTAAGTGCATTGGCACTGTTGTTCCGCGTGCAGACGTCAGAAACATTTTTATGATGGCCTTTCACATGTGCTATCAAAATTGGGTATTCTAGTGGCTGTGCAGAACCATTTGTTCAAATGTGTCATTATCTTCCCCTCTGAAGTCTTGCAATTATTGGCAAGCCAGATGGGAAGTCAAATGGTTTGGCCTTGGCAGTCCAGTTTGAGTCTGTGTAAATGCAAGTGGGCAGTCAAGTGGCTCATAATCTAAGATGGCTCCAATGCATCTTTGTCATGTGCTAGCTACTCTTTTGCTCTCAAGAAAACACACAGGGTTTTCACACTGTAATTTAATGAGGTAATAATGAGGCAGAGTGTACAACTGTTGCTGAAGTTAATGATCTACAACACACACTTTTTTATACAGTGATACACAGTTTTACATGCTCACAATTCCCATTGGTGGATTCTCCAAATCTTCCATTCTCCCAAACTTCCCATGGTTCCCATTTCCATACTTTGATTAACAGTGGTTCCCATTTCCATGCTTTGATCTCCAGTGTTATCTCTGCCTCTGTTTTTTGTGTATCCATCTTAACACTGTCCAGACACTGTGGGGCTGCCTTCTTCCAACCTATTCTCTTTTATCCATCTTCACTAGGATGAGATTCCCAGACCGTTTCCTTTGATATGCAATACCTTGTTATCCAAGTTCTCTAGAATTCATACATAGTAAATCACTTGTTGATTGCTATTCCTTTTAAGTAAACAGAGCAATGTTTTGGCAGACTGGCTGAATATTCATTTAAACTAACATTCAGATTTTACCTTGCGTTAAACATGTAACATATTGCGGCCTGTAACACATGATATTCATTCAAGTCTTACGTTACACAGAGATTATAACTTAACTACAACGTTTTATACTAGTATAATTCACAAGCATGCATTATCATGTATGACTCACATGATCAATTATGTCATAGAGCACAGCCAACATCACATTCTACCTCGGCTGGAATGAGGGCGTATTGTGCCTTGGAGCGTGGAGGAGTCATCCACCCAGATGGCTCCATAACTGGTATTAGGAGTTCCTACAACATGAAGGGATGAATTGTCGCAGAACCAGCATACAAAGCCTTGCAGCTGGGCCTCAGTAAAAGGCTCTCCTCACTCTGCAGGCCACTGCAAATAGATAAAGAGTGGAAGGGGGAACTCGAATTGCTTTCCTGCAACTATCATGCTATAAGGGGTAAGAGCCCTGCTCTGCTTTTTCTCATAATTCATTCCATGGTTGACTGGGGCAAGCGTCTACTTCCTCATGGGAAGCTTATTTTTGTAACATCTACACCATGGAGCATACTTGCGTGTATGTGGTAAAAGCTGGTACTAATAATTTACCAGCCTCTGGTCACAGAGGCTGAGGTGTCCAAATTAATTTCACAGCTAAAATTGGATAAAGCTCCAAGGAGCGACAATATTCCTCCAGAACTCCTTAAAGGAAACCCAGTCTAGTGGATCCCAGTATTAGCCCAGCTTTTTATCTGGATCGATCGTTCAGCTCTTTTTCCTGTCAATTATTATCCCCATTTACAAAAAAGGAGATCAATTAGACTTGGAATCGTTACCAAGCTGTGTGCAAGTCACATGTACTTACAGCTGCTGGACTGGCTAGATCGGGAAAATATACTGGGTGAGGAACAAACTGGCTTTAGATGCAGATGCTCAATGATAGATCAGGGTCTCATCCTTCAGCATTTGGGTGAAAAATATGTATCCTCTTTAGGAGGGTGGCTCTTTACATCGCCTTTATTGATTGCAAGTCGGCATTTCATCTAATTCCTAGGGACAGTTTATGGAGGAAATCTGAGAATGCCACCATTGATAAAAGACTGCTCATACACACGTGTAGCCTATATATAAAAAAACTTACTTTCTGGTAAGACGTACCCATCTGGGGCACCTCTCTAACCCAGTCCCTAGTTACAAAGGAGAAGTGCAGCTGCATCTTAGCACCCACCTTATTTAATTTCTACATTAACTCATTGATCAAAAGCCTAATAGGTCCCAGTTTTCATCCTCCCAAACTAGCTAAGCCACCCTTATCAATCCTTCTGTACGCAGATGATTCAGTGCTTCTGTCGTTCTTGGCAATAGGTTTAAGGAGACTCCTGAAAGAGCTTGCCAATTCTTGTAATAACGAATCTCTAACTATAAATTACAATAAAACAAATATGGTGGTAAAAGTATACTTGACAGAAATTAAGAACAACAAAAATTATTTTTGTGTGTAAAATTGTGTAAATGTTACAATACAAGATTCACTTCCATCCATAAAGAGAAAAATAATGTTCGTTAAAAACAATTGCTGAACTTCTCTACAAAGATTTTCAAGACAGAAGTGACTGGTGCCCTTTTTGTATGAAGAGCTTTATGAGATAATCATAAAATTAATGACCTTTATAAAATAATAAAAAAATTACATGTTAATCCCAACTTACAAATACTACTTGACAGAAGATTTAAATTTTCTTTGAAGCAGAGAATCTCTTAAGAGCAAGTAAGAACAGGTTGCTTACCTGTAACTGTGGTTCTTCGAGTGGTCATCTGTGCCATCATACACTAGGAGCTTTAGCGCCTGCGCGGTAGCGTTCGGAAACTTCTAGAGCTTGTTCGCTTGGCGGGAACCCCTCCCCCACGCCGGTACTGCGCATGCTCCTCCCGCCGAGCAACGGTCTCTCCTCAGTTCTGTCGTCCGCCGTAGAACCTACAGGGACCTGAGAAAGAGGGGAGGAAGGGCGGGTGTGTATGATGGCACAGATGACCACTCGAAGAACCACAGTTACAGGTAAGCAACCTGTTCTTCTTCTTCGTGGTCTCTGTGCCTTCATACACTAGAAGACTGTGTAGCTTACCGGTCGGATGGCGGGTCAGGTCCTACAGCACGGAAGCCAGCACCTCACGTCCAAACCGGGCATCTCTGCGCGACCGGTAGTCGAGCCTGTAGTGGCGCACGAAGGTCGATGGTTGGGACCAGGTCGCCACACGGCAGAGTTCATGCAGGTCAACTCCTCGCAGGAGGGCCGCAGAAGTAGCCACAGCTCTGGTGGAGTGGGCTCGAAGCAGGACTGGCGGAGGCTTCCTCGCGAGCTCATACGCCAGTTCAATAGTCCTCACCACCCACTTGGAGAAGCGCTGGGTGGACACTTTGAGGCCCTTCCGACGTCGCCCATAGCAAACAAAGAGATGCGGCGTCTGTCGGAAGGAAGCAGTCCTGTCCTTGTAGAAGGCCAATGCCCGACGCACGTCCAGGGAGTGGAGGGACCTCTCCAACGGTGTCGTCGGGTTCGGGAAGATGGCAGGCAGGATGATGTCCTGGTTGAGATGGAAACTGGACACCACCTTAGGCAGGAACGAGATGTCAGGTCTCAGGACCACCTTGTCTCTGTGGAAGACTGTGAAGGGCTCATCGGATCGAAGAGCTGTGATCTCACCCGCTCGTCTCGCTGAGGTCACCGCTACCAGGAAGGCAGTTTTCATGGTCAGGAGCCTGTCATCCGAGGTCGCCATCGGCTCGAAGGGCGGCTTCGTCAGCTGCGAGAGCACCAGCGAGAGGGACCACGGCGGTAGCGGCGGTGATACCGGCGGGTAGAGATGATGAAGTCCTTTCAGGAACCGCTTAACGGTATCGTTCCTGAAGAAGGCCGATGCCGCAGATCGTGGCGGTTGGTATGCCACGATCGCGGAGAGGTAAACCTTCAGGGATGGAAACGCCAGACCCTGTTGCCGGAGGTGCAGGAGGAAATGCAGGACGGTAGAGAGTCCCGCAGGCGATACCGGCTCTCTCCTCTCGTTAGCAAAGGTCAGGAAGCGTCGCCATTTGTATTGATAGTTGCGACGGGTGGATTCCTTCCTGGCCGCGACGAGGACGGTACCGAGCACGGGGTCGTCTATTGCGATATCCTCCAGGCATGGAGGGCCAGGCGTGGCAGGTCCGGATGGAGGACTCGGCCGCCGGAGTGGGAGAGCAGGTCTGGTGTAGGTGGCAGCCGGAGCAGGTCGCCTCGTGCAGCTCGTAGCAGGGGTGTGAACCAATGCTGCCTCGGCCAGTATGGGGCTACCAGGATCGCGTCGGCTCGGTCGGCGAGGATCCTCGATATCGTCCGGCCGAGCAGCGGGAATGGCGGGAACGTGTAGAGGAGTTCCCCAGTCCACGGAAACTGGAAAGCGTCCCCGATGGAGTCGTGATCGTGGCCCGCTCTCGAACAGAATCGGCGACACTTCGCGTTTTCCCTGGTCGCGAAGAGGTCGATGGATGGTTCGCCCCAGCGGTCTCGAATCGGTCTGAACGCCTCTCCGGAGAGAGACCATTCATGATGGGATGAGGTGTCCCTGCTGAGGGCGTCTGCCGTGGTGTTCTCCTGCCCGGCCAGGTGAACCGCTACGGGATGCGTGTGCAGGCGAATGCACCATTCCCACAGGTCGAGCGCGATGTCGAGCAGGGTCGTGGAATGAGTCCCTCCTTGTCTGTTGATGTAACAGACGGCGGTAGTGTTGTCCGTCAGAATCAGGACCGTGCGTCCCGCCACGACGTGGCGGAACGCCCGTAGGGCTTTCGAGACGGCGAGCAGCTCTAGCGCGTTGATATGGAGAGCGGTCTCGTCGTCGGTCCATCTGTCGCGGACTCTGAGATCGCCGCAGTGGGCACCCCATCCATACAGGGAGGCGTCGGTCGTTACCGTCACCTTCGGTGTCGGCTGCTGGAAAGGCATCCCTGACATCAGATTGCGTCGCGACTGCCACCATCGGAGGGATGAGCGGACGTCCTCCGGCAGCTGCAGTCAGAGTGTCTGTTCGTCTCGCAGGGGGTCGAATATGCAGATGAACCAGTGTTGAAGAGGTCTTGCTCTCAGTCTGGCGAGATATGTCACAGCGGTTGTCGCAGCCATGTAGCCCAAGAGCTGTTGGACACTTCTCGCAGATAACGTCAGGGCCGTGCGGGCGTGAGCGGCGGCCCGGATCAGGGTTTGAGCTCGAGTCTCTGGTAGGTACGCCCTGGCGGAGGTGGAGTCGAGCGTTGCCCCGATGAAGTCCAAGATCCTCGCCGGCTCGAGGTGGGACTTCTTCGGATTCACTCATAGGCCAAGGCGAGTCAGGAGTGACAACGTCATGTGGACGTCGTGGTAAAGTCTCTGTTTGCAGGACGCCACCAACAGCCAATCGTCGAGGTAAGGGAAGACAGAGGCACACTTCGTCCGCAGGAAGGATACCACCGGGGCCATGCACTTGGTGAAGACCCTTGGGGCAGTCGAGAGTCCGAACGGCAGCACCTTGTACTGGTAAGAGGTGTCGTCGACTGCGAAGCGGAGGTACCGTCTGTGCTGCGGACGAATGGCGATGTGGAAATATGCGTCTCGGAGATCGATGGAGGCGAACCAGTCCCCTCGATGGAGGAAGGGTAGGATCGACGGTATCGTGACCATCTTGAACCTCTTGGGGCGGATGTAGTAGTTCACCCCTCTGAGGTCGAGGATCGGCCGGAGGGTACCGTCGGCTTTCGGTACCGTGAAGTACCTGGAGAAGAAGCCGGTGGTCTTGGCTTCTTGCGGGAGCAGCTCGATCGCTTCTTTCTGGAGGAGGGACTGGATCTCTTCGAGGAGGACCGGACTCGACGGGGTGGAGTAGTAAACGCCTCGAGGCGGAATATAGTGAAACTCGATGGCGTAGCCAAGACGGACGATGGAAAGCACCCAAGAGTCCGTGGTGACATGTTGCCACTCCAAAAGGTGTCGAGCCAGAGTCGGGCAGTCTCCGAGCGCAGGTGGTAGGCTGAAAAGTGGGTATTGGCAGGTCCTACCAGACACGTCAAAACCGAGACTTCGCGTCCGAGGAGGACTTCTTAGATGAAGCCGGGCGACGTCTAACGTGCGTCTGGCCGACGAGCCAGAGGACGGTCTTGACTGTCCAGACTGGGCCGAGCGCTGGAACGACGAGGTGGAAGATCGTCGCCAGGATGGGCGGAAGGTGGAGGTCCTGCGGGCTTGCGTGGCCAGCTGGAGCCCGATCTTTTTGGCAGTCAACCTCGCCTTCACCAGGTTGTCCAGCGCCTGGTCGGTCGTAGAATTGAAGAGGCCCTCACCGTCGAAGGGGAGATCCTCGATCCTCCTTCTGGTGTCCTCTTGAATGTCGGCTGGTCGCAGCCAGGCATCTCCACAGCGTGCCGGGAGGAGGCCATCTGCTGCCAAGCGATGGAGATGGCCTCGTTGAAGATCACCGAGGCGGCTTGACGGATGTCCTCCGGTACCGCCTCCAACGCCGGTTGAAGACGGTCGAGCACTTTCTTCAGGTATGCCGCGAGGCAAGCCTGAGTGTTGGACAGCCTGATCTGCAAGGAGGCGGCAGAATAGAACCTTCTTGCATAGGCGTCCACTTCCTGCCCTCCTTATCCGGCGGGGTGGTGTGCTGCCTGCCGGCGCCTTTCATCTGTGCCGACTCGACCACCACAGAGTTCGGTGCAGGGTGGTTGAAGAGATAACCTGCGTTATCCTTCTGCACCCTGTAGAGGTGCTCCAAACGCTGCAGTATCGGCTGTGCCGAGGCCGGTCTATTCCAAGCGGCCTTCACCACTTTGGAGATCCTGGGCAGGAGAGGCAGCGGGGCCGCGGCAGGTTGCTTCCCTTCAAAGATGGAGAAGATGGGATCGTCGTCCTCCGGCTCCGCATCGGCGATCTTAAGGCCAAGGGTAGAGGCCATGCGGAGCAGCATCGCAGAGAACTGGTGGACGTCCTCTGGAGCTGAATCTGGGATCGGCTCCCCGAATCCCAGCGGAGGAGACTCCTGGGAGGCCGCCTCGGACACCTCTGACTCCGCGCTTGAGTCGTACGACTCCGAGCTGGGTGAGTCCTCTCGCCGCTCGCTTTCCGGCTCCTTCACAGCCGTCACGGGAGCCGCCTTCTTGGGCTTCTCCGCAGCTGGGACGGTGGTAGTGGCAGCATCACGTTTGGGCTGGCTGACCACAGACTTCACCTTTCTAGTGGTGACCGGCGTAGTCTGGCAGGCTGATGTTGTCTTAGCCTGTTCAGTCACCACCGACTCCGTAGGGCGCGTCGCCGTAGCCGTGACCCTAGGAGGTGGAGATACCGCTCGATATCGGGGCGAAGGCTCCCGCGCCCTATGGTATCGAGGCGAAGGAGAGCGGCTGAAGGAGCGGCGGTCCGACGGTGAGCGGCTTCGGTGGCGACGGTACCGAGCATCTTCCCCTCGAGGCGAGCGTGATTCGCGCTGTCTCCGAGGTGACCGGGACCTCCGGAAGGTCTCCCAGCGTCTCGGGTCACGATGGTACCGATCCCAGTACGATGGAGAATGTGACCGGTAAGAGACCGGGCGCTCTCTCCACTCAGACTCCCTCGCGTACCTGGCCACGTAGGACGCCGAGGTGTATCTGGAGGCAGACGAGCGAGGTTGTTCCTCTCTAGTTTCCCTAGGAGGCGGCGAGGCCACCGGACGCTCCGAAGAGCGGGACCGGGACCTGAACGAGGTCGAACGCCGCTCCGGAGAAGCAGAGGGCTCTCTCTGCTGCAGGTCGGCCGACCTGCGACGGCTGGAAGGGCGGTGGTGCTCCTCCACCAGGGTTGGAGGGTCTGCCACAGGCGAGTCCGGGCGCTGTTGGGGAACGTCCTCGATCTCATCGTCCGAGAGATCGACGGACTCGCCTCGCCCTTTGGAAGGCTGTAGAGTCGGAGGAGGAGTAGGAGGTTGAACGTTCCCAGCCGGGGAGCGCTTCTTCTCCTTCTTCCTCTTCTCCTTCTCCTTCTCCTTGCCCTTGTCTCCGTCCGGAGCAGGGCGCTTTTTAGCAGGCGTCTCCTTCAGGGGAGCCTCAGCCTTCCTCGCCGTCGAGAATCCTTTCGCCGACTTTGCAGCCGCCGACAGCTTCGGGATCCTCGGTAACGCCGAGATCGGCGTTTCGCCGGTACCGAGCCCGATACCGACGAGGTGGACGGAACGGCAGCCGCCGATACCGTCGATGGCGTGGTCTTCTTTTCGGCCATTTTGGAAACGGAGGTCTCGTCGATCGCCCGCAGAGACTGCTCCCAACAATACGATTTAAGTCTTGCGGACCTGTTGCGGAGAGTCTGGGGAGTAAAATCCCGGCAAATTGGGCAAGTCCGAGTGTTGTGGGACTCACCCAAACAGAAGAGACACTCCTTATGGCCGTCGTTGAGGGCAACTTTGCGCCCGCAGGACACGCACTTTTTGAAGAGCGCGGACATAAGACGGAACGCCGAATGGAAAAAAGATCCGAATTGGCCAAAACCAAATGGGAAGTCCGAAAGAGGGGTCAGAGACAGTCCAAAAATCCGTAAAACCATGAAATCAGCAAGCCAAGCACAAAAGCAGAGGAACAAACCGAAGAACCTTCCGTACGCGACGGCGGACGAGAAAGAACTGAGGAGAGACCGTTGCTCGGCGGGAGGAGCATGCGCAGTACCGGCGTGGGGGAGGGGTTCCCGCCAAGCGAACAAGCTCTAGAAGTTTCCGAACACTACCGCGCAGGCGCTAAAGCTCCTAGTGTATGAAGGCACAGAGACCACGAAGAAGAAATCAAGTTACTGTAAAAGTGTCAGGTTTTACCTATAAGCTTTTTTATAGAGAGGTTTTTTCATATTCAAGACGGTTGATGATTTAGCAGCATCACATCCACTTATCATTATACAAACATTGGAATCATCAAAATAACTTTTGTTGAAGTTTCTAAATGCAGGAAATCAAACTGAGGGACACAACAGCTGAAAAATCAAAGAATCAGTTTTGTTCTAGCCAGAAAAATCCACAATGAATTCAAGCTTCAGTGTGACACATGCACAGCAGAACAAAATAAATTTGAAATGGATGCATATTACAGTAATATTTTGATAAGAATTACTCAAACTTATGGGATCTGTTAAAATGTGAATTATCCTGTTTTATGCTAATATTCCAGTTTTTTTAAATAACTATCTTTTATACAGAAATTACATACTTTAATGCTGCTAAGGAATTTTAAATTTTAGAAATTATAAACCAATATCGCTACTAAATTCGGGTTATAAAATTTTTACAGCCATTCTTGCAGACAGATTGAAAAAGATGTTAAAAGACATAATACAAGGTGACCAATGTGGCTTTATGCCTCGGAGATACTTAAACGATAATATAAAGAAAGTAATTAATTTAATTGTGTATTTTGATAGAAATCCAAGGAAAAGCTTTAATCTTCTTAGATATTGAGAAAGCATTAAGTTCAATGAAATGGGATTTCATGTTGGATATCTTAGAAAAGGAAGATGTGGGAGATAAATTTTTAGGATGGATTAAAGCAATATATACTAAACAATCAGCCTTTCTGGTCACAAATGGTGGGAAATTTAGAACAATTAATATTCAAAGAGCAACAAGACAGGAATGCCCTCTCTCTCCTTTACTGTTCCTATTAGTGATTGAAATATTGATCTCAAACATAAGAGAAAATAAAGAAATTAAAGGGGTGAAGTTGCAAGACAGAGAATGTAAAGTGCAGGTGTTTGCAGATGATCTGGCGATTTCATTAGAAGAACCAAAAGAGGGAGTTATAGAATTGAAAAAGCAGAATTGAATTGAAAAATGCTGCTTTGAGGATAGACTTAGGGAGCTGGGTATGTTTAGGCTGCAGAAGAGAAGGCTAAGAGGGGACATGAGAGCCATGTTTAAATATTTGAAGGGATGCCACGTAGAGGAGGGAGAGGGCTTGTTTTCTGCTGCTCCAAAGACCAGAATGAGGAGGAGCCATGGATTCAAGCTGCAGGAAAGGAGATTCCACCTGAACCTCAGGAAGAACTTCCTGACAGTCAGGGCTGTCCAGCAGTGGAATAGGCTGCTGCCTCCATGGAGTGTGGTGGAGGCTCCTACCTTGGAGGTTTTTAAGCAGAGGCTGGATGGCCATCTGTCGGGAGTGCTTTGAGGGTGTTCCTGCATGGCAGGGGGTTGGACTGGATGGCCCTGGGGGTCTCTTCCAACTCTACATTTCTATGATTCTATGAAAAAGATACTTGTCAAATTTGGGAAGATTTCTGGTTGAAGAGTAAATGAGGAAAAGACAAATATATTAACTACAGTAGAGTCCCGGTTATCCGACCTGCGGTTATCCGACGCTCCGGATTAACCGACGTCGCGGCTGCCTGGGGGCGTGGCTGCAGGCATTTCTGTGCCCCAGACACGCCCCCAACACACCCCCAAAATGGGGGCCGCCGTGGGGCTCCATGTCATCTGACATTTCAGTTATCCGACCCTGCGCCCATCAGTTTAGGTCGGATAACCAGGACTCTACTGTAAAAATATGACTCAGGAAGATGAATTACTATTAACTCAGATATCAGGATATAATATATCAAGGAAAGTAAAATATTTGGGAATACAACTAATGAAAAAAATTCTGATTTGTACAAGAACAATTACGAGAAAGTGTGAAGAGAAAGTACAAGAAATTTTAAGAACTGGAGTAATCTGAAACTGACGCTTTTGGGAAGAATATCAGTACTTAAAATGTGCGTACTTCCAAAGATGCTTTATTTAGTTCAGATACAATTTTTTTAAAAATGACATAAAGATATTACTAATTTTATTTGGGGATGAAAGAAACCGAAAGTTAAATTAAAAATACTACAGGATGATCGGGAAAGGGGTGGAATGGGATTGCCCAATTTAAAATCATATTTTCATGCTGCTTGTTTAAATTGGATCAAAGAATGGATAACATTAGAAAACAAGCAGCTATTGGATTTAGAAGGAGTTGGCTGGCACTTTTATCTATGGTATAATAAAACAAAGCAAATAGAGAATTTTACAATCATTTTGTAAGAAGAGCATTAATACACATATGGTATAAATATAGATTAAAATGCTGCCCTAAAGCACCATTATGGGTATCTCCACAGGAGGCATATTATAAAAAAGAGACTATTCTTTTAGATAAATGGATTAGATATAAAGATTTGATAGACTTTCATAAGGACAAGATTAAAATAAGGGCACAAGAAGAACTTAAAGAATTAGGGATAAATTGTCAGTGGTTATTATATAGACAGATTAGGGAAAAATTGAAACTGGACTTAAAATTAAATAGTTTATTAGAAGAAGAAGGACCGCTCAATGCACTATTATTTTCAGAAAACACCATAATTACTTCTAGATTATATAAGATATTATGGGAAACAGAGGCTGAATTAGTTAAGGACTCTATGATCAAATGGTCTCAAAATCTTGGCCATCCAATAAGTTTAGAGCAATGAACAAAAACTTGGGACTAAAAAGATGAAATACACAGCTTGCCAAGATATTAAAGAAAACTTATAGAAAATGCAATATAGGTGGTACTGAACCCCGGATAAGTTATGTAAAATGTATAAGAAATATAATAATAAATGTTGGAAATGCAATTCTCTTTTATGCATTTTTTTACAAGTTTTAATAGGAAATTTTTTTATCTTCTATATGAAAAACAGATTTGCATGAGGAAAAACATGTAAGTTTCTTTGGTGTGTTAATTTAAATCCCCAAGGCATTAATTATTAGTATCCATCTCCAAGATTTTTCTGAGAGATAAATCTGCTTTTGCAATCCTAGTTGCAGAGTACTAGTGGGAATTTGACATTTCACCCTTTTAACAAAAATGGTACACAGGGCACAAACAGTAGCAAATAAATTAAAAAGAAATATCATCTACACTAATAACTTTTTGTCTCTTTATATGTTTACCATTGTGTCACACATGCTAGAGAACCTAGGGATTCCTCGAAAGAATATATTTGTTGCCTGGCAAAGGAAAATAGATTATTAGTTATTATTTTCAGTGCAGATAACATGAATTATTATCCCTATCTTTACAACAGAAAGAACATTTTTCTAAACATACTTGGTGTTGCAGCTTATTAGAATAATCAAAGAAATTTAATCTTGCAAAAACACACTGAATTCATCACAAGGGGAGAAGGTCTAGAGAGACAACTGTCTAGTGCAGATTACTGTGCAGATTAGCTATTAGGTCACAGCAAAACAAACATTTTTTGGAAGATAAATTGAAAGATAACAGCTATATCAGAAACTACTGCACTGGCCACATTAGCTATGAAAACAATCTTTTAAAAAGTGGATTTCATTTGAGAAGACAAAACATTGAGTGTTTAAATATAGCAGGTTTGGTATTCTGTGGTTGAACTTTTAATATCACTTCTCAAAAATACATTCATAACACAGAAATTTTCTTGATATACTGTTTGATGCTTTTATTACATTTGCATTGTATGGATTGATTTTAAGTAACCAGCAAATAGAAGATATCTTGTATAGCAGGTGTTTTTGTTTTGAGATCTCTCAGTTGACATATGGTAAACCACAAAGTAAAAGCATGCTCGTCTTTCAGACAATAGCTTTCAAATGTTGGAAAAACGTATGGTGATAGCTGAAGATGACAAATAGGTTTGGAATATGTAATGTTGGTGGCCAGTCAACAATTCCATAAATCTACAGAGGTAATAGATAAAAGTGAGAAAGGATTAACCAAGTAAAAGAAAGAAGGAAGTGAAAGATAACGAGATGTAGAAAACGATCTAAAATAGTAGCATATAAGGTACTCCATTAATCGAGGGAGAGCAACTGAATGAAGATGGTATAAAAAGTGAATAGAATATCTTTCTGAGTAAAATATATAATAAAGACAAAACAGAGATTGTATAATAAGCATGATGGACATTACATATATTTTTCTATTATAGATTATATAATATTTACAATATATGGTTGAAATGAAAATAAGTAAATAGAACATTAAGTATATAGATAATATATATGTTTTTATACAATCAGAAAAGTGAATATGACAACTAGAAATATGTATGTAAATACTTGTTCTTTTTTTAATAAAAAGAAATAAAAAACAAAAATGACTTATACGTTATACTTTTCCACTCCCCCCCATCATACTGGAACTTCATTTCTAGCCCTCCCCCCAGTTGGATTTCCACTCCTGAGAGGGTCTGGAAATTATCCCAGCACTATTAATTTTCCTAGCTGCCACCACCCACTGAATTCTGAATTGACTGAACAGCACAGTGGGACTCTGCTCAGTAGACTGTCAATCCCTAAGCTTAAGGATCTTCCCTTCCCCCCACCCCCTCTGGGTGAGGAAGTTCTATCTAGCGTATGGCGTGGGGATGGAGAGGAAACAGAGGTTTTACAGAAAGCATTTATTCAAGGCATGCAAATAAACAAGGCAATCATACACATGAGAGCCTTCCCCCTCCCAGGCACATTTAAGTTATAAGCAGTTACAAAAAAACAGATACATTCTTTAGATCAGCCAACCTCCAAAATAATAAACAGTCCCTAATGAGACTAGATACCTAGTTCCAGCTACTCACATTGGTTCACAGGCTTAGATGATCTAAGAGGAAGATCAGACCAGGGGTGAGGCCAGGGGGCCTGCAGCCTACAGCTGGCACATATCCCATCTCTTGGAGGTCCCTTTATTGTCTCTCCTTGTTGTCTCTTGGCCACATGGCCTCCCAAGGAGTTTTATAACTCCTCCCTGGAAGCATCTCAAAGATGCTCACCTCTTTCCTTTTTGATTGGGCAATTCTCACCCTACGACCTATGATGCTGACCCACACTAAAATGTAATCTAATCCCAACACCTCATTAACCCTTGGTTTACCTGAAGAGGGAAGTAGCCCCCTTTTAGCCAAGTATAGATAATGAAAAATGAATATGACAACTAGAAATATGTATGTAAATACTTGTTCTTTTTTTAATAAAAAGAAATAAAAAACAAAAAATGGCTTATATGTTATACTTTTTCCACTCCCCCCAAACAGCCCAGTAACCCTAAATGTTCCTGCTTGTACTCTTGGAGGAACACATATCCGAAGCTGGGAATCACTGCCTTAAGGTATATATAGGTTCAATACCAATAAAGATACATACCTCTCTATAAAGCAGCTTTAATATAAAAACAAAATTCTGACTACTACCAAAAAAATAAAGGAATGACAAATGCCACATAGGACTGAATGGTGAGAAAAACAATGTTTGTATTTTTAAGGAAGATTAATACAACCTCAGATTTATCTTTTAAAGGATAACAGTTGCATAATGTGAAAATTATCAAATCATTTAGAAATACACAGGACAATAGTTTGAGTTCTTGTCTAATTTTAAAATCAAACTATATATTTATGCAAGGACAGTGAAGTAAGGGATCAATTTTACATGAACCTTCCAAAGATGATGTGTGAAATTAATTACATAAATATTTTTCTCAGCAATAAGTATACACAATGAAACAGTTTGTGCCTACACACTTCAGGAACAGTAAGACTAAAATCCTGACTAGGATTAGTCCCAGGCATAACAACTTGGAACATGACAACCTCTCCAATTTGTCTCCGTTTGATACTGAGGAGTTTTTCCCATTGGACATTTTGGATAAAAGGGAGAATTTCTGGATTTGTATGCTTAATAGACAACTTACAGAACAATACCATAATCCATCAAAGATTGGTGGAAACAGAGTGTTCTAAATGGCCATCCTGTATACAGCTCAGTTCTTTATTTCAACACCTAAGGAAGGCCAAAGCGAAAACATCTTGCTTGGATTACATATATATTTTAATTCTGTTTGGTTCTGTTCTGTTACACTTATTAATTGCTTCCTAAATAACCAGAAAACCAGATTTTAAGCAACAGGGGTAAGGTTACAGAGATGCTTTCACAGTAACAACCAAAATCCAGTGCTTGGTTTATCTTTTCAAAGAGAATTGGACAGTAGATTACAGACGGTACTTTTTACAGAGGGCACCCCTAAATTCAGATTAACGATAATAACTAAGGAACAAATAGGATTGTAGGAATGGGAGATACACATGTTAAACCTATCAACTTTCCAAACTATTGACCATTGTTTGGCTTTTTAGAATCTGAAAGGTAGTTAATTATATCAACAAAAGCAACAAGTTAAAATACACATTTTTCTTAAGCTGATTATATCCCATATAGTTCTAAAGGTTTCTTTGCTTTTCTCCTTGTTTCCACAAGATGGAACACACGGTTGAGCATGATTTTTTTAAAAATAGCGTAATGGAGCTAGAGTGAAAGTGACTTAATAGTAGAGAGAAGAGAAATTTTGAGAAATGAAAAATCTCATTTTCTTATTTTGAAAAACAAAAACGAGACAAGAGAAATGACATTATGTCTTGGAAATAGTTCACATTATGAATGCCCTAACATCAGTGTGGCAAACTTTTACAACTAATCTTTAAAAGTTGGACTTTCCTTCCAACTGGCAACTGTTCTCTGCAGATTCCCATTGTGGAGAGAATGCCTGCCAAAATGTAAACTCATGTATACCACTTGGCAAATGTAAAATCTTGGTAAATGTAAAATTTATATTCTTCCATAATGTGTTGGTCCTCAGAAATATTTAAGCAGCTAATATTTGATTAGCTGTTTGTTTGCTTTTTAATCAAGCTGCGAGGCTCCTGAAACTGTCAGGAGATACGTATAATTTGTACTGGAAGCAGATTTCAAAGATGTAACCTTGTTAGTCTCTTGCTACAAAGGAGTAGGGAGGGTGAGTAAAAATGGAATGTGGCAGCACCTTTAAGACTTAGCTGATTTTTATTTTAGTGTGAGCTTTCATGATTATAAATCTAGTTCTTCGGATGGAATGCCCAATGATTTTAAGGTCTGAGGTATAAAGCATATTTATACAGTTGTATGAATGGGACAGAATGTAGTAGGACCCAGAAATATGCCAAACATTTCTCTTTTCCTAAATATTCAAAGAGCTGGGTGAAGTAATATAGGTCTTTCAGAACTTTACAGTGACCCTTAGTGTTGATGTGTGATAAACATGCTTACCAAAGATCAGTATCTGTAGATTCAAAGCTCTCTCTGGGAATATTCCTTTTGTTCTATGTGGAGTAGCAAGGACTCCTGTATTAATCTACATAGTGTGCCATGAAAACATTGTCTTTGTTCATACCTCTGCTTAATGGATTGGAATTTGTGAATATAATTAAATCTGGCAGTTTCTCTTCTAATCTTCCTTTGTGATTTCTTTGGCCAAGGACTGTGGCCTGTAAATCCCTTACTATATGTCAGGAAAACTGACATGTTCTACAACTGATTTTTGGGTACTGCCATTTTGAATGTTTGGTTTATGTCCCTTTACCCTCTTGTGAAAAGACTGTCCAGTATTGAGCATAGAAGGTCATTGCTCGAATAGAATGACATATAGCACATTCAAGGAAAGCAAGTAATGTGGGAGATGACATTCATTTTGTTGTTCAGGGCTGTCTGCTTCTGCTTATCTAGTCACAATTATGTTCACGCAACATTGGTTTTAATTTATTTAAGGGTTCTGATTTTGGGGATAGATTCTAGACGTCAGGAATTCTGTTACAACTAATCCGTTATGTGATTGCATCTAGCCTTTCATTACAATGAAACATTGATTACAATGGAGCAGAAATAAATGGTGGCAATCATTACATAAAGGAGAAATCCCTGTATGATCTTCATCAGCTCAGAAGGAGTTGAGGCTAATGCAAGTACTATGGGTTTTAAAGGACATAGAGAGCCAGCCTGCTCTAACAGTTTGAGTGCTGGGCTATGCCCCCGGAGACATGGGTTCAGTTTCCTGCTCAGCCAAAGAAGTCCACTGGGTGGCCTTGTGTACACTCTTAGCTCTAGAAAACCCCAGAACAGGTTCGCTTAGGGTCACCCTAGTCATAAACAACTTGAAGGCCCACCACCACCACCACCACCACCACAAGTATCCTAATGCCATCCACTGCCATTTAAAACTATAGTGAGCCATCTTCTGATCTTGTTAGGGAAAGAAACCCTACTTACTTTTCTCTCACTTTTGAAAATACAACTATAGGCAATTAAAATAAGTCACAAGATAATGTACTGAACAATAAACAGTGCACACATATAAAAATGAGAAGCTGACCCCTGTAACTAGTTATTCTCAGGAGACACATTTGGTATAATTTTAACACTTTCTTTCTTCTTTATCAAGTCTGCATAATGTTTAATCTGATTTTTTAGCATTAATTTTTTAAAACTAGCTCATGTGCCATAGAATCATAGAATCATAGAAATGTAGAGTTGGAAGAGACCACAGGGGCCATCTAGTCCAACCCCCTGCCATGCAGGAACACCCTCAAAGCACTCCCAACAGATGGCCATCCAGCCTCTGCTTAAAAACCTCCAAGGAAGGAGCCTCCACTACACTCCATTGAGGTAGCAGATTCCACTGCCGGACAGCCCTGACCGTCAGAAAGTTCTTCCTGAGGTTCAGGTGGAATCTCCTTTCCTGCAGCTTGAATCCATTGCTCCTTGTCCTGGTCTTCGGAGCAGCAGAAAACAAGCCCTCTCCTTCCTCTACATGGCATCCCTTCAAATATTTAAACATGGCTATCATGTCCCCTCTTAGCCTTCTCTTCTGCAGACTAAACATACCCAGCTCTCTAAGTCTATCCTCATAGGGCATGGCTTCCAGGCCTCTCACCATTTTGGTCGCCCTCCTCTGGACTTGCTCCAGCTTGTCAATATCCTTCTTGAATTGGGGTGCCCAGAACTGGACACAGTATTCAAGATGGGGTCTAACCAAAGCAGAGTAGAGTGGTACCAGTACCTCTCTCGATCTAGACACCATACTCCTATTGATGCAGCCGAGAATTGCATTGGCTTTCTTGGCCGCCACATCACACTGCTGACTCATGTTCAGCTTGTGGTCTATGAAGACTCCTAGATCCCTTTCACACGTACTGCTATCCAGCCACGTGTCCCCCATCCTATATTTCTGTATTACATTTTTTCTACCTAAGTGTAGGACCTTACACTTCTCTCTGTTGAATTTCATTTTGTTCGCCTCGGCCCAGCTCTCCAATCTATCCAGGTCATTTTGGATTTCGATCCTGTCCTCTGGCGTATTAACAACCCCCCCCCCAATTTGGTGTCATCTGCAAATTTGATGAGCATGCCCTCTATTCCTTCATCCAAGTCATTGATAAAAATATTGAACAGCACTGGGCCCAGGACAGAACCCTGTGGAAAGCATTTTTAAAACTTTACATAGTGTTAAATGCTGTGGTAAAATAACCTGATAAAATTCTATACATGGAAAAAAATCTCTGAATATATGGAAAATCTTATCTCACAACTGTCAATCCTCTTCCGATTCTGATACACAATCTGAATAAGATGTCTTAAAGTTGTATGCCATTTATCTGGGAATTGGCATGTTTTAACTTCTCATGAATTGGTAACTGTGCTTAGCAATTTTCTTGAAATCTGGCATCTTTAGTTTCATTGATAACTCTTTCTATCCATGTTCTCAATCACCCTTGAAAGATGTACACTGAGAAGTCTAATTTGGCTATCAAGGCAGTCAATCTTCTCTTCAAGGGAACTGTAAGTACTTTGCCTCCAGTAGAGTCTAGACGGTATAGCCATGAAATATATGGCTGTGACAAAGCAAAGAGAAAGGACTACATCTTCTAGTTCACCTTCATACCTTTGTAGTATGTATAAACAGAAAAGCACAAAAACAGCAAACCTGATAATCCAGAAGAAACGGCCAAAAAAGACATGAAAGACATATATTATAAAACCAGTGAAGATCGATATAAACCAATAGCCACAGAAAATGACACCAATAAGCAAAAGAGCACGGATAGGACCATTGGCCAGGGATTCAAGACTGAAATAATGGATGAAGTTGGAACCTGAAAATTAAAGAAGAAAAAGTAATCAAACCAGTAGCTAGAGCCATGAAGGCTGACAGCTTTAAAGAACAAAAAAAAAATGAACAAATAAACTTCTAACAAGAAAAGAGACAGAGAGATTGAGAGAGATGAATGGCAAACCTTAAAAAGTGCACTTTAAATAGTGCCATTCCTAGTATGGTGAGAGCTGACCATGTTGTTTCATGTAGAGTCTTGACAAGACTATTGCAACCCATTAAAAATGTGGATGCCCTGAAAACCACTTGGAAATGTCAGCTAGTGCAAGATGTCCTTGATTCCTGTTTGGCTTTTGTTTTGTCTATTCAGTTCTGCACTATTTGGTGATGTAGATCAAATCTATAGAGATGCAGGGCTGATCTTACACACTCTTGGTTCAACTAATTCTGCTTTTTAAAGGCAATGAGGGAGTGGTTTTGTGGATGGAAAGAGTTCTAACTATTTTCTTAGAACAAGCTGGTAATACCTCTTCGAAAAATTCTAGCATTCTCTCTTCCCCTCTCTTATTTTAGGGCAAGTGGGACTTAGATAGCATAGGGTTTCTTTTTCTTTGCATGCCAAAGCTTTGTCATCTCGTAGTCTCACCATTTGCCCTTGTTTCATTTAAATGCATGATAATAAGTACCTTTGGTATTCAGATGACCAGATCATGTGACCCAGGATAGTTCCTAGGGTCATCAGTCTTATAAAAAAAAAGAGCCCCCTTCTCCAATCTTCCTCTTCCTCTCCATTTTTGCTTCTTCTTCCTTCTCTCCAACCATGATTGACATCTCCATCAAGAAGATGGTGAATTAAGAATGAAGCTATTACCTTACCTGATCTATTCATTAGCTAGTTAGGATGTAGGTTCCCCAATGCACATGTAAATATAAAGCCATTAGTAAACTTTTCTAGGTTTATAACCTGAAACTGCCTACCTTGATTTGTTTTCTTAGTTAGTTTCAGTTCAGGCAAGCCATACATAAATCTGGGCATAGTTTTTCTGCTACACTCTGATAAAAGAAGGCTGATTCAGAATAGTTTTAGTTTTCATAGAATTTCCCAAAATGGGCTAACACATTGGGAAACTCTAGCTCTCAACAATACCAAATGGCATCAAGGAAGCTATAGCTAAATAACTGTTGAAAAGCTGCTTTGCTCAATCCCACTGATTTACTCTTCTTAAACCAGAAGCAATTCTGATATGAATGCCAATTAATTTAATAAACTGTGTACTAGTTTTGAGAGCCAGCATAGTTTAGTAGTTTGAGTGGACACTCAGCCATGGAAACCCAGAAGAAACGGCCACAAAAGACATGAAAGACATATATTATAAAACCAGTGAAGATCGATACAAACCTCTCAGACTCAGAGCAAAGCAAAAGCGAACTCTCTCTGAACAAATTCTGCTAAGAAAGCCACATGATAAGTTTCCTTCAGGGTCCACATAAGTCAGAAATGACTTCAAGGAACACAACAACAACATTAGTTCTTCTCCTATTTAAGTAGTCCTTTGTATGTACATTTTGTAAAAGCTGTAAATTTATTAAAGAAGCAGTTCTGATGAACAGAAAAGAGTAAATGGAAATTAATTTTGCCTACCATGAATCCCAAGCACATCCAGAAGATCTGCCCATATATTCCAGAATGTATCTGCACCATGAACAATCTGTTCCATCAGTCTGGAGATAAACTGCAAAAGCAGAGTCAAGAAATGGAATTGAAAAATTTAATTCCACTGACAACACATGTTCTTAAATAAACACAGTTCTTAAATAAATGAAATAGAGATTCAAGTAAGACCCAATGTCTAGAAGGCTGAGACACTGTAGAAGTACTGTTTGCACAAGACCAAAGTGAGATCACACTTATCATGAACTCTGGTTCTGAACACAGGTTCCAGAATCTAGGTTCCAGGCAAACATGACTTTGCAAGACTGGGATCTGAGATTGTTAATCTAGAACATAATGTTGAAATGTTTGAAATTTATTGTAAAATAAATTTTTCCTTAAAACTTTCTATTAAATAATTTATAGGTTTATGAGAAATAAGATCCTTCAAGTTGTCCCACACTTTAAAGGGGAAAGAACATTCCAACATATTGTTAAGAATTTAGTGCGAAAATTAAACACTTTTAAAATTTCAGGCAAGGATAATATTGCAAAGTATCAATGGTTAAATTAAATTATAAACCTGTTTTGCTTCTGATAAACCAAGATATTTTGATCAGTTTCCAGTATCTTGGGACCTATGGTGGAGTTGCTTTCTCTCTATATCTAACCATTACTAGATTATATCTGCATATCACTAAATTTTGCCCTTTTGGTTTTTCCTCTGTTATCAGCATTTTTCCAGATTTGTTTTCTTTTCTTCTTTGGGACACCTACTTTCCCTAAGACAATCAAGCTACACTGTACAGTCAGGCCTCCACATTTGCAGGTTTGACATTCATGGATTTGATTATTTGCAAGTTTCTCCAGCCCTTACCTGTCCATCTCAAGTGCTTCTTTTCTGGGGGAGCCTTCCCTCTTGGCAACTCTAATCAGGCTGTGCAGCTCTTTAAAAAAACTGCCTCCAGTCCTCCTCCACCACCACCACTACCACCACCAGCCACTGCCTAACCAATCAATGACAGTTCAAAGCCTGATTTTTCAGCACCACAAAGCTTCCCCCAAAGCCCCCCACCACACCTGAGGAAAGAGATGGGCAAGAGAGAGGAAGTACAGGACCACCATGACAACCATCTTCTTTCCCTGACCTGGTTTAGACGTTGGGTATCTAATATCCCCACTTCAGACTCCTTCCCAGAGACACACAAATTTTGTTATTTGTGAATTTTTCACTTTTGCAAGGGTCCTGTGTCCCTAACCCTAGTGCATGTGGAAGGCCAACTGCACTCCAGTCACTCAGCTGGAGAGTTATAACCAAACAGGGCTTCTGAAATTACAGCATTCTCATGTGATGCTGCTGATAAGTAGACTAAAAGGAAGCTTTTTCAAAATACTGGTATTATCAAAGTTTATGTCTGTCTTTCCCATGTGACCTTCCGGTCATCATTTTTACCAATCATTCCACATCAACACTGTCCCTCAGCCTTCAGTAGCCTTTGAAGAGCGGAAGAAACACTCACTCTGCATTGTGTGAGCCAGATGAATTAGTAACAAGTAGTAATAACAATATTCCTCCTCTTACCTCTACTGTTGTCCCTTATCTTACTCTTGAAAGGCAATTATCAGAAGATAGGTGGAACCTTCAAGCTAGTTTCATTTCTTTACAAACATTTAGAATCAGAGAATTATAGAGCTGGAAGGAGCCCCACAGGTCATCAGGTGCAACTCCCTGCTAGATTTCCAGGTAAAGCATCCCTAGCAGTAGGAAGCCGTTCAGCCTCATTTTGAAGATGTCCAGAGAACAAAACCCCACCACATCTCTAGGCAAGTGGTTCTACTGCTCATTTCTACTATCCAAATGTTCCCCTATGTACCTATGTTCAATTGAAATCCATCCTTGTAACTTTATTCGATTTAGTTCAAACAGACGTATTCCTGTATTACTTAGTTCTTTGACGCAGCAAAATACCACAGGGGACCTTATCAAATTCTTTTCTGAAATCCAGATAAATGATACTCACAGCATACACTTCACCTACAAAATTAGTGATCACATAAAAAAATATGATAGACTCCCCATGATGGCGACTGTGTTTGCAGACTTACCATGGATAGCAGGAGAACAAAAAAAAGGGATAATACCAAACATATTTTGCCTCCAGGTCCAAGTGAGACCATAAGGGAAGAACATTGCACCACTGCCCAGCTCCTTCCGTTTATTCCTTCCCTGGTGGGGCCTGGTGAGCAGTCTGATCCCTGGGTGCCAAACCCAGTGGGGGGCCCAGAGGCATGGAGCAAAGTCCCTTTCTCTGCCAAGAAAGGAATGTCTGTATGACTAGGCTGTGTCATGATAAAACATAGATCACAATGTTTTTAGTCTGATCAATAATCTGTTCATGCTACAAACAGCCTTGATATTCAATGAGAAGTCTAACATAGGCTTAAGACAGATGTTTGTATGTGTATGTGTATTTGTTGCTAACTGACATCAAGTCTGACTTATGGTAACCCTGGATGGATGGAAGACTTCTAAGTCACTCTGTCCTAACTGCCCTGCTCAGGTCTTGCAGATTCAGTGATGTCTTCTTTGACCAAGCCTATCCACCTGTAATGAGGTCTTCCTCTTTTCCTGCTGCTTTCCATCTTACAGAGCATTATTGTCTCTTTTAGTGAGTCATGTCTTCTCATGATACAACCAAAGTATGGCAGCCTTCATTGAGTCATCTTGGCTTTTGGGAAGAGTTTGGCCTTTGTTTAGTCTAGGACCTATTCACTTCTCTTTTCAGCAGCCAAGGATATTTGTAGACCTCTTCTCTACCATCATGTTTCAGAATACTTGATTTTCTTCCTATCAGCTTCATTTCCACATTTTGGGGTAACAAACAATTCAACATCCTAAATACCTTGGTTCAGTCATTAATCAGAATAGAGACTGCAATAAAGAAATTAGAAGACTAAGACTTGCTATGAAGCAACTAGATAAGACCCTGGAGTGTAATGGGAGATCATTGAATATGAAAGTTAGGATTGCCATGGTTAGGATTGGACATGGTTGAATTATTTTATCATTAATTGCAGCAAATTAATATCTCAAATTAATCACATGTAATACAAATTAAATTTCAAATGTAAGATTCAAAACTAAGCTTGGAATGACCCTGTACTTCTACTCTAAGTAGATAGCACTACTGTTCTTTAGTACTAACACCACTCCTTTCTGATTCAGTTCAGCAGAACTGTAATAACACTAATCACTGTGATGCAACAATTAAAGAAGAAATTGGGAGATTTGATTTTTTGTGGTTATAAAAAAATGAAAATTAATAGATAAGCTTCTGTCAGTCACTCGGACCTATTTGGTCTTTGGGAGCATAACTGCAAAGAAAGCTATGTCACCTAGTATGGAGAAACACTGTAAATGTAACAAAAACTTACGGTTTGGTCTTTCCAAAGCTTGTGAGCTTTCCTCAGCCTATTATGGGAAGGGGCATGCAAAAGCTTGCATGCCCAACGATGATGTCATCGAAAAAAACCCTAATATTTGTAATACTACGCCATTCCTTCACTCACCTCAGACACATCATACCACATTTCCCCTGACTGTCCCCACAACCTAGAGCGAAAACCCGCCCTCAGTCCTCGCAGGCGGGCAGGCAGGCAAGGATGACCTCTCTTATTCTCTTGTTCCCTCCTCGTTTTTCCCTCTTCCCCTTCACCTTCTGGAGGGCGCGCACGTTTTCCTCGCCGAAGAGGCCGCTCATGCCCTGATAGACGCTGCTGGCCGCCCGTCGGAGGCTGTTCTGTTTGTCGGCGTTGCGGCTTCGTGCTGACCAGGTTCCAGGGGCTGCTAGCAGGAGAACGAAGAATACAAGCAGTACCAGCAACGACGACGACGGTCTATTTCTGGACGCCATAGTTCTCGCCGTCAACCTATTCACAGTATTGGTGGTTCTACCAACCTTAACGTTATTTCCCCGCTTTTCACACGGCATTCCCTCATTGAGCGTCCCTACTACTGGTTGTTCTAGGTACAACAGCGCCTCCTCATGGCGACGGCCTTTCTCTTCAGATGGCAAATGAAATTTGTGTTGTCTTTAAAAAAATGCATGTAAAAATTCTTTCAAAATTAAAAAAATATTTTCATTTCAGGAAACATTCACTTTCGTGAGACATAAAAGAGTTATTGTTAATTGCCCTGAAATCGACTTTGGCTCAAGGGCTTCCTTCTTTAAATTTACCCACCTGTACTGTAATCTGTCTCGTTTCCTATTCCCTCCCAGGTTTTGGCAATCCGTAATATCCACACCACGTTTTGAACCAGTTCATTCTTTTCCCGTCAGCTCTCTTGGCCACCCCACTTTCCCAAACACACAAGTCAGAAACACTGGCAAATATGATCTTGATCTCAGTATTTAATACGCTTTTACACTTAAAGATCTCACAGAGGTCCTTCATGGCAGCCTTTCAAAGTCTTCTGATTTCTCTTTTTTTATTAAGAATAGGTAGAATATAATATAGCACAAACATAAATTAAAATATAAAAAGAAATTAATATGAAGAATTACAATTATCAGGGTATGATCTATAAGGGAGACCAAGTGTTTCCAAGAGTTCCAGAAGACTGATCATGTTGTTCTGACAATGCTTGTTGAAGTCTCTTGGAGGGTTATCTGCAGTTTGACAAGTCAAGTGTTAAAACAGGGGACCAAAATGTCACATGAGATGCAGGCAGTTTCATCATTTGGGATAGAGTGCTAACAAAGTCATAAACAGATACCATTCTTCTATAAAAGATTCTTTATTTGATTGTCTTTTGTTCATTCTCATATTGTCTGATAGCCTCTCTAAGAGCCATAAATCCCAAACTTTTATTTACCAGTTTTCTAGAGAACTCTCCCCATTTTCTAGCATTTAGCAAATTCAGCACCAGCAGTTGTCAGGAGAATGGCAAAAATTTTTTTGTGCTTTAGCTGTTTATTTTCTCCCATGTAAATTGACAACAACAGGATCTCAGGGCAATTCTAGTGGCTAATGAGACTTGATCCAGAATAGCAAACCAGAATGTCTTAATTTTAGGGCAATCAAGCCACATATTAGTAAATGTTCCTTTAGAATCACACCGTCTCCAACACTGCGGGATGTGTTCCTCACTAATTTTGACAGTTTGACTGGAGTCTTATACACTTGTGAACAATTTTCAAAACTTTTTCCATGGCCAGTGCTGAACAGGATTTAAGGGAAGAGGAGAAGATCAGATACCAGACCAGTCTTTCTGTTGAAATTCATTTTGTTAGCCTTGGCCCAGCTCTCCAATCTATCCAGGTCATTTTGAATTCAGATCCTGTCCTCTGGCGTATTAGCAACCCCTCCCAATTTGGTATCATCTGCAAATTTGATGAAAGTGCCCTCTATTCCTTCATCCAAGTCATTGATAAAAATATTGAACAGCACTGGGCCCAGGACAGAACCCTGTGGCACCCCCCAAAAGTCACTTCTCTTCAGGATGAAAAGCAGCCATTCGTGGTCACCCTTTGGGTTCGGTCGGTCAACCAGTTACCAAGCCCTGTCCAGCCCACATTTTACCAGCTTTGTTACAAGAATGTCATGGGGAACTTTGTCAAAGGCCTTCCTGAAATCGAGATATGCTACATCCACAGCACTCCCTTCATCTATCAAGCTTGTAAAAGGAGATAAGAGTAGTTTGGCATGACTTATTTCTGAGAAGTTCATGTTCACTTTTAGTGCTTACAGCATTGCTTTCTAAGTCATTACAAACTGACTGTTTAATGATCTGCTCTGGGATCTTTCCTGGTATTGATGTCAGGCTGACCAGGTGATAACTATTTGGACTTCCGGTTCCGGACGCAAGCGAGGAGGCACGGCTGCAGGAGCTCCGTGTTTTTGGGAGCTCTCAAGAGCTGCCATCGTCACAAGCTGTTGCCTACTATTACCAAGGCAACCAGTCCGTATCCTGGGAAGGGATACAGGCAGGAGAAGGAGCTGGTTAAGGGGGGTCCGGGGCTTTTTCCCCACCTTTGGCAGCTCCAACATCAGGGTGCGATACCAGGATCCCCTCAGCTTCTATCGCAGTGGCGCCGGAGTGGGCGGTTTCTCTGCCCCATATTCTCGCCACAGAGCTCTCTTCGGATAAGCTGTTAACCCCAACGAGACCCGGTGGCCAACTGGGCTCAGGGGTTTTTTTTTCCTGTTATTTTTTTCTTGGCTTTTTGCTGCCACCATTTGTTCCGCCCTGACAGGTCGTGGATAGGCTGGGGGAAAGCTTGGAATATTGTGGTTAAAAGAGGACTGTGAAGCGGTACAGCAAAGTTGGCCTCTGGAGCAAAGGTGGGGAATATATCCCTCCCGCTCACCCCTCCCGAAAGAGAAGTAGAATTATTGAGGAAGGGAATCTTCTTTTTTATTGATTTTTTTTTCTTTTTGTGGAAGTCCTGGACTAGACCGGCTTGGTGGTTTTTTTGTGCAAAATTTAAAACTAAAGGCAAACAAATCTCAGGAGAGAAACTTATTTTGGGTTTTTTTCTTTTTCTTTTCAGGGGCTATTGGAGAGAGAGTTATTACCACAGATCCTTGTAACCCTACTATGGAAATTAATAGAGAGACTATCTTTTTTTTTCCTTGATTTTTTTCTTCCCTTTTAAATGCTGTGAGTTTGGCTTTGGGGACTGTGAGGCGACTTTCACTTTAAGACCTTTTGAATTCTTTTCAAGTCCTTTTGTGGTGAAGAAATCTTTTGGATATTCTGAGGAAAAAGGGCGAGGCACGAATCAAAGAAGGCGATAGGAAAAGAAGTGAAAGGAGTGAAAGAAGAGGTGATAACAGGACTATGAGGGAATGAAGAAAGATGGAAGAAGGAGCAAACAGGAATCCCAAAACTGTAAAGTTTAAAGTTGGAATAAGCATTTATTAAGGAGAGACTATTTGTAAAAGAGTAGGAGGGTGGGAAGTTATGGATTGTGGTTTTGGGGTATTGGAAATGTATTGCTATTATATAGCTTTATAGTTATATAGAGATATAGTCTATCCCTCTCCTCATCTATGTTTATATTTTTAAACTGATTTAATCTATTTGTTTGGAATGGGAAGAGTTATTTGTTACCTAAGTAATGAACTACCTGTTAAGAATAGAGTAAATGATAATTGATAATATATTGGGTTACTGGGGAAAGGAACATTGAAGGTGTACCAATATTGTATTAAAGGGGTAATCTGATAACCGATCAGATAGTTGATGGGGGAATTGAATAATGTACTATAATTGGCTCATAGTTAATTAATTAATTATACGAAAAGGACTGAACTGGGTATTATAAGGATTATAAAGGTATAATTAGGAGAATAACAAATTCAGATAGAGTAAGGTATCTTTATAATCAATGTAATATTTTAAAAAGGGGACTGGATAAGCCAATTGAGGCATTTATAGCCTTTACGACCATTAATAGACGATATTAAAGTCTATATGAGAAGGCAAGATGAGGTCAGGGAAAACGAGAGGGGGTGAAGGCTGAACCAAAAGGGAGTCATTAGATGAGCCTCCAGAATATATGAAAAGCTTTATTAAAGAAATGAGATCTCAATGGCCTCCATAAAGCAAGATTTGGGAGACCTCAAATCCCAAATGGCAGAAATGCAGAGACAATGGTTCAGATGAAACAGGAAGTTCAACTTAATAAACAAGAAATTGACGAAAATAAGAAGAGATACAACTCCTAAAGAAGAAGATGGACATTTCTGCAAATGAGGTAGAGAAACAACTTGACAGAATGGCATTGGTAGAACAACGTCAGATGGATGCCTGGATTCGAATACGTGGACTGGAGGAAAAAGTGGAAGAGCATACTCATAAAAGAGTAATTAGTTTGTTGGCAGAACATTCGAGTTAGAAGAAGAAATGATGGAGGAAGAGGTAGATGCAGTATACAGGGTACATCGGCGATAGCAAGAAAACGAGGATTACCTAGAGATGTTGTAGTCCAATTTATGAGATCTGTGAAGGATAGAATATTGGATGAACACAGCAAATCCCCCCTGACTGATCAAGGTAGACTGCTAATTCTGCTGCGAGAAGTCCGGCCAGAATTCTTAGGAAACGAAGGGATTATTCTGTGCTAGTTGCAAAGCTCAAAGTGTCAAATAAGATTTCAGTGGGATAGACTTGAAGGGGTTATTTTCCAATTTAAGGATAAGAGATATAGGATAAACTCATTGGAAAAGATGAATGACTTTCTAACTAGATATGGATCAGATTTGACTTGGATGGCTAGGACACAAGATGTACAAGTTAGAATTAGTGATGCTGGAAATGATCAGAGATTAGAGATACCCAGTGATAAAAACAGATGAGAGAAGAAGGATAGAATTAACGAACAAGAAGATAATTCAAGGATAGATCATGAAGAACGTCAGGATCACGAGACGAGCTTGATAGATTTGGATTAGATGAACCGATGGTATAAAAGATGAAAGGGAAGTGATGGTAAAGATAATATCGTGGAATATTAACGGTCTGAACTCGGTAATTAAACAGAAGAAAGTGAAAAATCTCATAAAGAAATGGAAATGGGAAATCCTATGTCTGCAAGAAACTCATATTAAAGGAGCTGATATAAGAGTTTTGGAAAGATTTTTTTCGGGAGATCTTTTTGTATCCTCTGCATCGGTTAAAAGGAGAGGTGTTGCGCTGTATGTTAAGTCGATGTTAAAGCCCAAGCAAGTATTTGCAGATTGTAAAGGAAGATTTGTGGGAGTTGAAGTGGAAATTAAAAATAAGCGAATTCTCCTGGTTAGGATATATGTGCCTTGTAATGAGGGGAAGAGGTGTTTTGAAGATCTTCAACGATGTATGAGTGAACAAGATTATACGGATGTCTTGGTCATGGGTGATTTAGTGGAGTTCCATGCCCCTGTATGGACAGATCATCGAGTACTGTAAGTAAGGGCCAGTATGGGAAGATACACAGTGAATTCTCTACGATCATTAAGGACTTCCAGCTATTTGATATCTGGCGGGTTAGGAACCCTATGACGCAAGAGTTTACTTATTTTTTTAATAGGCATAATAGCTGGTAAGAATAGATCAGATGTGGGTCTCAAAATCCTTATTATTAGAGGTTAGCGAGGTACAATTTTGCCAAGAATATTGAGTGATCATTCCCCGACCACGCTTACATTTAAACAAAGTTTTAGACCGAGATTCTGGAAGATGAATGAAGATATTTTGAAACAACAAACAATTGTATCGGAATGTAGAGGGAAATTGAAAGAATTCTTCCAGTTCAATAATAATGGAGAAACTAAGCCAACCATAATCTGGGATGCAATGAAGGCATATATGGGGGCATCTTTCACAGAAGGTTTGGGGAAAAAAGAAAAAACAGAAGGAGCGTATGGACAACCTTCTTATCACTTTACAGGAGGCGGAGAAGTGGCTCAAGGAGCCCAAAAATATCAAAACCCTTGTTAAAGTCAGAACATTACAGAAGCAACTATCGACACAGTTGACGGAAGAGATGGAGAGGAATCTTAAATATAGTAAACAATATTATTTTGAACATGCCCAGAAGCCTGGGAAGTGGCTTTCCCAAAAAAATTAGAAAAGAACAACAGAAGAATCTAATAACGCAGATTAAAGATGGGCAAAGGTGAATAAATGAAGAAAAAGGGATTATGAAAAAATTAGGAAACTATTTCAAAAAGTTATACTCTAAACAAAATCGAGTAAGTAAAGATAAGATACAGCAATATCTTAGCTCTAAAGGACTCCCAGGTTTGGAGAAAGAACACCAAGAACACCTTAATGCACCTATTAAGATATCTGAAGTTATTGATGCTATTGATCAGTTGAAAGAAAGGAAGGCACCTGGCCCAGATGGCTTTACGGCCTTATTTTACAAAACGTTTAAGGAACAGGTAGCAGAACCTCTCCAGATTCTAATTAATGAAATTTCCACTCCAGGGATATTCCAACAAGCTGGAAGGAAGCAGACATAACCCTTATTAAAAAAGTAGAATCAGATCAACCATCTTGCACGGATTTTCGACCCATTTCACTGTTAAATACGGATTATAAGATTTTTACTTCCATTTTGCAAATCGATTAAAGCCAATTCTGACAAAGTATATTTAATGAAGATCAATCAGGATTTCTTCGGGTCGACAGATGCACCATAATGTCAGAACAGTAGTTGATATTCTAGAATACTTATCGATGCATAATGAGGTCAAAGGTATGTTAATATTTTTAGATGCTGAAAAAGCATTCGACAACGTCAGATGGGAATTTATATTAGACATACTAGAAAAGATGCAATTTGGCACAGTATTTACATCTTTTGTGAAGGCTATTTATACTGAACAAAGTGCCTTTCTGAAATAAACCATCAGAAATCGGACAGGATTCCAATTTGTAAGGGGGCCAGACAAGGGTGCCTGCTTTCACCTTTATTATTTATTCTTACTTTGGAAGTGATGCTTAAAGATATAAAGAACCATTCAGAAGTGCTTGGGATAAAGGTAGGAAAGGTATCTTATCAGCTGAAAACCTTTGTAGATGACATTGTCCTTTTTTTATCTGATCTGATGGTACAAGTTAAAAAGCTAAATGAAATTATTAATGACTATGGTCAGATGCCGGATTAAAATTAATTGAAAGAAAACCAAAGTATTGAGCAAGAATATGAAGAAGGATGAAATAGACAAATTCGAACTAATCTCCGGGTTGAAGTGTGTAGAAAGAGTGGAATACCTTGGAGTCCAAATTACTAATAATGCCAAGCAGTTATTCCAAAATAACTATGTACCATTGCTAAAAAAAATCCAAAGGAAGTTGGAAGGCTGGCGAAATTTAGATCTTTCCTTGATGGGGAAAGTCTCATTGATTAAAATGAGTATTCTACCGAAAGTACTGTTTTTGTTCTTAATGATACCAATAAGTATCCCAAAGAGATGGTTTGTGGATCTCGAGAAAGAGCTACGGAAATTTATATGGAATGGCAAGAGACCCCGCGTAAAATATAAGATCCTAGTAGATGAACGAGAGAGAGGAGGAATGTCAGTCCCTGATTTTGAACTATACCATACAGCGGCTTGTCTTGCTTGGATGCGTCCCTGTATATTGTTGAATATCGCAAACTGCTGACCTTAGAGGGATTTGATCTAGCATTTGGCTGGCATGGCTTTCTCTGGCATGGGAAAAAACAAATTCAGAAATCTTTCGGAAATCATGTAATTAGGAAATCTTTATTTTCGGTGTGGTCAAAGTATAGGGAATATCTATGCCCTAAGATCCCGCTCTGGATCTCTCCTGCAGAATCTCTTTCTCTCCCTTTTTTTAAAAAATGAAATAGAGTGGTCTACTTAAAAGAATTATTACATCAACGGGCCCCCCAGATAATGTTGAAGGACAGAAATCAGCTAATACAAGAAGGATATAGAATACAATGGTTTGCATACTTACAAATTCAGGAAAGATATAGGGAAGACCTGAAAACAGGGGAATTTGTGCTACAAAGAGGAGAACTGGAGGAGAATATGATCAAAAGGGAGAAGAAACTTTTATCCCGATTATATAAAATGCTTTTGAAATGGAAATTGGAAGATGAGGTGGTTAAAGACTATATGGTTAAGTGGGCAAGAGATGTTGGACATGAGATTACATTAGAAAAGTGGGAACAGCTATGGGGTTGTTATCATAAATGGACGAGCTCCTATATCCTTTAGGAACAAATATTCAAAATGATGACTAGATGGTATCTCACCCCAAAAAGTTTTCTAAAATAAATCATAAATCATCCAATGTTTGTTGGAAATGTAAGCAAGAAATAGGTACATTTATTCATCTATGGTGGGATTGCGCTTTGGCTAGGAAATACTGGCACAGTTTACGTGTAAGAATGGAAAAAATTACAAAATTGAAAATAGAGATGGATTCTGAGGTATTTTTATTGGGTATGGTGCAAAACGCAGTGAAAAACTATCGAATGGCAAAACTGATATGGTACATGTTATTAGCAGGAAGGTTGGTTTATGCAAGATATTGGAAAGAAAAAGTACCGGAGGAAAGAGAATGGTGGGATAAGCTTTGGATATTATGGAAAATGACAGATTATCCCATTATTTAAAGGATAAAGGAGAAGAATCTGTTTTGTTGGTATGGCAACCGTTATTGAATTATGTTAAAGAGTTAAAGAATTAATATAAGTTTATAAAACAATACCAATCCTGTCTGGGGCCCGGGGATTACTTAAAGGGACATAAAGAGATAAATAGGAAGAGAGAATATACATGCAAGGGAAGGGGGTAGAAAAATGTGAAATTTAAGAAATTATTAAAAGGATATTATTATAATGTAAGTAATTAAAAAATTATGTATATAATATTAAGTATCAATTGTAATGTAAGTTGGAGAGAGGATGTACTAAAGATTTTTTTCCCCTAACTGTACCATTTTAGAGAGGAAGTCCTTTTTTTTTCTCTTTTGTTCTGAAGATTTGAAGAATGAATATATATGTTTAGCTGGAATTGCTGAAATTGCTGGATGGATATAATGTATATACATATTTTGGAAAAAAATTTCTTTCTTTTTCTTTCCTTTTATGTGAGATTAAAATAAAATAAAAATATACTGGGAAAAAAAATAACTATTTGGGTCCTTTTTTTTCCGCTTCTTGAAGATGAGGATGACATTTGCCCTCCTCCAGTCTGCTGGGACTTCTCCTGTTCTCCAAGAGTTCTGAAAGATCATTGCAAGTGGTTCAGAAATGATTTTCCCCAGTTCTTTTAATATCCTTGGATGTAATTCATCTGGCCCTGGAGACTTGAATTCATTTAGTTTAGCCAGGTATTCCTGTACTATTTCTTTCCCTATTCTGTGCTGCATTTCCCACCCTTCCTCACCTGCTCCCAACCCCCCCAGGTTGAGTACTTTTATCCTTTTGGAAAAAAACTGAAGCAAAGAAGATTTTAGTAGTTCTGCCTTCTCTTTTCCCCTCCATTATTAATTGGCCATCTTCTCCACGCAGTGACCCTATATTCCTTTTTTTCCTTTTGCTGTGGACATATCTAAAAAAAGCTCTTTTTATTGTTTTTAATGTCTCTGCAAGCCTGAGTTCATTCTGCGCTTTAGCTTTTCTGACCTTCTGCCTACATATCCTAGCTATTTTCTTGAACTCCTCTTTGGTGGTTTCACCCTTCTTCCATTTCCTGTACATGTTTCTTTTAACACTTAGCTCAGCCGAGAGTTCTTTTGTCTACCATTCCTTTTCTTTAGGCACCTTCCATTTTTCCTATTTATTGGTACAGTTTTCAGTTGTGCCTTCATATTATTTTTAAGAAACTCCCACCCCATGCACTCCTTTCTCTTTTAGTATTCTTGAGCATGGGATTTCGGCAAGTAACTCCCTAAGCTTACAGAAATCAGCTTCCTTAAAGTCTAGGATGCTTGTCTGGCTACATTTCTTCTCCTTCCCACCAAAGACAAACTCCAAAACAGCATAATCACTGCCCTCTAAGGATCCCCCCCCTCCACCTCATCGACTAGGTCTCCCCTGTTGGTCAGGATCAGATCTAAAAAGTGAATCCCCCGAAATTGTCTGCAAGGCAAGAAAAGAACCCTTTTTGGACCTTGCGGTCTTGGCAGAGTTTAACTACCAACAAATATCAGGATAATTGAAATCTCCCATTCACAGCATCTCTTTTTTTTTTAATGTCTAGTCATCTGCTCCAGGAAGACCTCATCCAAGTCTTCAGGCTGGGCCCCGAAGCCTGTAGCAAACCCCCCCAATCACATCTCTATTGTTTCTCGCTCCCTTTATTCTTACCCAGATGCTTTCAACTTGGTTTCCCCAAAATTTAAGTCATGGATCTTTTCACAGGTGAAAACATTCTTGACATATAAGGTTCTCTTTTACCTTTCTTGTTTGGTCTATTTCTGTGAAATAGGTTATACCCCTCTATTCTTACTTTCCAATCATGAGATTCACCACATCAGGTTTCAGTGATGCCTATTAAATCATATTTATTTTGTTGTCTAAAAGTTGGAGTTCATCTTGCTTATTTTCCATGCTCTGTGCATTTCCATGCTCTGTGCAAGACCATATGCCCTTCCTGGAAGTCCTGTTAAAGTTACTTTCCCTCCTCCTGTTGGTCTCCAGTTCTATTTGTCTTGCCCTATCTATATCATTTGGACTAATTTTCGCAGCACTCTCCAACTTTCCCAGAAAAACTGTCTCCTTCCCCAGTCAAACTCAGTTTAAAGACCTCCTGATCCGTTTTTCAAGACAGTTAGCAAAAATGTTTGGCCATAGGTTGTGAGGTGCAGGTCATCCCTTGTCAGAAGACCATCTTCATGGAAATGGAGGCCGTGATCCAAAAACCCGAATTGCTCCTGGTGGCACCATCTTTGGAGCCAGTTGTTGATCTCCATTATTCTTCTTTCCCTTCGTGAGCCATGTCCTTCCACAGGGTGGGGAGACAAAAAAGACAACCTGCACATGAACGTCCTTCAGCTTCCTACCCATAAGCTCGTAATCCTTCGTGGTCCAATTAAAGCTGTGCCTCGCCATGTCGTTGGTTCTGACGTGAACCAAAAGGAGGGGGTTATAGTCAGTGGGCTTGACCAGTCTCATTAGCTTCTCCATTATTGCCATTGATTTTGGCCCCAGGGAGACAGCACATCCCACGATTGATCCTGTCGAGGTTGCAAATGGTCAGTTCTATTTCTCTCAGCAAGGAATCCCCAACCACTAGAACTCATCTCCTCTGAGGCTTGTCCGGGGTTGCTCGACAAGCAGATTGCCTCACAGCTGCCTGAACTTTCTGTTTGTGCTGAGAGTGTTGGTGCTGATGCTGTTCAATGCTGTTCTGCTAGTGTTGGGGTTCCTGTTGCTGATGCTGGATTTCCTCTCGATGACATTACCTTTTCCTGCTGTTCCACTTCATCATTAATAAGGTCGAGAACTTGGAAGTGATTCCGTAGCTCAAGAGTCTCTGTTTGGCCCTTGCCTTTCTACTCCTGCGTGTCACATTCCTCCATGTGTCCGTCTCTCAGTATTGTGAACTGACCTCCTTGTCCACTAGCTCCTCTGTGCACTCTGTCTTCAAAAAGGCCCTCTCAGACCTATCCAGAACTCTTCTCCCTCCCTAATGTGAAGATTTGAAACATGTGCCTTCGGCTATTGAACCTTCTCCTCCAGGAGGGCAACCATCTTGCATTTGTTGTTCAACCTACCAAGAGAGAGGGTGCAAACCTTTAGTGCTTATAGTTACTCCCTTAAGGCATCAACTCTACCTAGATGGCAAATTGATTCCGATGGCTTCAAGGAAGAAGCAATTAAGTCTTGCTAAGCTTTGGCAGTGAAAGTGTGCACACCAAAGGTACGCACCTTTGGGAGAAAATATAAAGAGCTGCTAGCTCCTCCCCTAGCTTGTCAGTGAGTCAGCTAGGACTAACAGCTGCCAGCTCCTCCCCTTAGCTAGTCAGTTAGACCATGTGCTCAGGGAGAGCATACGGCCAGAGAAAACAGACAAACGAACAAACAAACAATCAAACACAGCCCCAGAAGCCTGTAAAAGATACCCAGATGCAGCTCACCTTCTGCTCTCTCCTCTGGAAATGGATTTCTCAAAAACAGTCATCTCCTTTTTGATAGAGTTACAAACTTGGTAGATGGGACTTCCAGTTCAATCATGAGAGCTGGTAGCCACAATCTTCAGAGCATTGCTCTGAAGACTGCCGCTGTTGTGGGCTACTGATGGAACTTTAATTAGATTCAGAAAAGAGGGGTCTGGCTAGAGGTGGACAGGCGACAAAGCTGACTTCTCTCCGCTGAGCATGGAATGTCAAAGTAGAAGAAGCAAATGAAGGCAGCAGAAGAGAGGGGGAGGGAATTCCCCTTTCCCATCATCCCAGCCACCGAATCTTTTCCAAGCTTTCTTTAGATAAATATAACGATACCATTCTTATTATACCAGATTGGAAGACCTACAAAAAGGACAGTGAGACCTCCATTCTAAGGACCAACCTGTGGTAGGAAATTGTGAGATCTTACGGGACATACCTTGTCTCTTCTAACTGAGAGATAATTTTTTTTTTTTTTGCTGTAGACGAATTGGAAGGTGAACTGGAAGTGGCAAGAAATCCCAAGCAACTAAACAATTGGAAATTTATTTTTTACTCTTGCCACTTATTGTAGAAATTTGACATTTGTTTTTCAGCTGTCAGCTGCTGGTCTCTTTGTTCTTTTCGCTTCCTAAACTTACTGACTTAAAGGGAACGTCAGTCGCATGCAAAGCTTTTAAAGAACTACAACACCAAAACACTAGAGTTTCAGTGACTTGATATATGCTAGAGGAATTCTCACTTGAGATTTTGTGATGGATGAGTGTTAGAATATACTCTTCTCTTTCTGGACTTGTGCGTTTTTGAGAAACAAAGTTACAGAGCTGAGCAGTTTTGGGGAAATCCAATGGCTATTTCCCTTTGACTGTTGGATATTAGAGACAGACTGTAAAATTACTAAAACTCAGTGAACTGTTGTATTACATGTATGTGTTAATAAGAACATTGCTTATATCTGAGAAATAAGGAAGAAAGGAAGATGTTTGCCAACTTGAATATATACTGCATCTCTACCCCATGAACTGTTTGATGATACACTCCAAAGTTGCTGAAGAAAGAACGTGAGAAGGAAAAGAGAATATAATATTAGCTGTTGTTTAAGAACCTAAGAGCATAGAGAAGAAAAGGAGTGAAAAGAAGAGAAAGCAACAGGAGAAGAAGGGAGGAAAGAGGAAAGAGAAAGGAAAAGGGGAAAAGGGGAAAAGGGGAAAAAAGAAGAGGAGTGGAAAGATTCTGAATCTAACATAGAACCTAGTTTGGATTTGGTATTTATGGAATTTATGGACATTATTCTGGAGAATCCCCCATTTTACTGATGTGATACTGATGTAATATTGATTGAACATTGATTTGATTTAGGAATTTAGGAATTGAATTTAAATTATAAATGATTTGGTGTATGCTGATTTTCAACTTGATATCTGACTTAGTTTTGATTTATTCTATATGCACAATATAAAGTGTTATTGCTATACAGAAATAGAACAAATTGATTTGATTATATAGAATAAAAAATAAATGAATTGACAATTCAGATAATTCAACCTAGGTGGTGATTGTAGCATAATGGTATAATACGCATCTAACAGATTATTATTTATATTGTCATAGATTTAATTGATTTAATTGGCTAATAATCATTACTTGCCTATTTATTAATTGTTAACTAATAAGCGACTATCTTTTAAAAATAATTATAAAATATAAATATCAAAATAGATTACCAATCAGTAATGATCAGAGGTTGTAGATGATTTAAGGAAATTAGGTGTATTAATTCTGTGCGGACGTATAAAATCAGTGTACGCTAGTAAGAAATATAACTCTGGGTAAATTAATGTAATGTAATATAAACTATTCATAATTCTAGAAATTGGTAAACTCATAACTCTAACACTATATAATAAGCATTAACTTAATCAAACTCAGCATATATAACAACCAACTATTAAACAATTGGAAGACCCTAATTTCTGTAGTGGTACTGGACTAATAAGATGTCAAAAATGAGGTCAGGTAAGGTTAGAGTTACTGACCCGCAAGGAAGAAGAGATTCAATTGATGGGCCTCCAGATTATCAAAAAAAAAAAAATTATGGAAGAAATGAGATTTCACATGCTTGAAATAAGGAAAGATTTAGGAATACTGAAAACACAAATGTTGGACGTACAAGAAACCCTTGGTCAAGTTAAACAAGATATAGTCCAAAATAGAAAAGATATTGAAATTAATAAAAAAGAAATTTCTACTATAAAACAGAGAATGGATATTTCTGCAACCGATATGGACAAACAATTTGATCGACTCGCATTACTTGAACAAAAACAAATGGAGTCATGGATTAGAATTTGAGGCCTGGAAGAAAAATCCAACCAAGAACTCAGGAAAAGGATAGCAAAATTACTGGCTGAGTTCCTAGAAGTAGTGGAAGAAGTCATTAAAAGTGAAACAGATACAACTTATAGAGTTAACGCTGCAGTCACCAGGAAACGAGGATTACCTAGAGATGTGGTAGTACAATTTAGTAGGAAATCTATCCCAGACAAAATTTTGAAGGAGCATAATAAAACCCCAGTTGAAGATTTTGGTAAACAGCTGATTCTACTACAAGAAATTCCAGTAAGAATTTTGTGAAAATGGAAAGATTATGACTTTCTCATACCTAAGTTAAAAGCTAATCAGATAGTCTTTAGATGGGACCATCTTGAGAGGGTTCTTTTTGTCTTTAATGGTCAGAGCTATAGATTAAACTCTATTGAAAAAGCCAAGATTTTTTATGAGGGTATTGAACTGACTTAGATAAGACGAAATCACCCCCTAAGAATACGGACTCAGTATCAAAGGAAGAGGAAAAATTGTCAATGGAAAGAAGACTTGATTTTGAATCTCAATTAAAATGGACAGCAAACTTAGAAGACATCGAACGTCTAGAAATGAGCCTTATTGATCTTGGCTTTGAAGAACAGATCTTGACTAAAAATAAGTGAAAATGAAACTTAAAATTATAACTTGGAATATTAATGGTCTGAATTCAATTGTTAAACAGAAAAAAATCCTTCATAATCTTAAAAAAATTAACCCGGATGTTTGTTGTCTTCAGGAAAGACACAATAAAAAGAAAGATGTAAAATACCTGACAAATGTTCACTTTGGAGAAATGTATACCTCCTCAATCTCGAAAAGGAGTCACCATATATATAAAATCCTCATTATCCCCTAAATTGATACTGGAGGATAACGAGGGTAGATTTGTTGGAGCAGAACTATATATTGATGGAAGACCTTTTGTCGGGAGTCCTCCATGTTTTATTGTTTTAGGATAGCAGTAGACTGAGGAAATAGTGATAGTAGGCTGTTAGCTATTCCCAGGCCCCATTTCCTTCTGGGCTGGAATTTCAAAGGAACCGTTTGGCATGATGACGTTCGTTTTTTTAAAAAACTATCTTAGGAGAAACTGTCTGTTAAAGTGTAAGGTGGGGGGAAAACTTTCCCATTCTCGAGCTTTAACGTCTGAAGACAGCATCCCTTACTATGTTACAATAAATCTTTTTATTAAGTTTGTTGATCCGTGTAAGAGTGAATCTGTTCCTGACAGAAAGCTCGAGAACCCTTTTTAAAAAAATTCACCAATTGATGGCCAGTCGATTACTAAAAGGGCAAGGATCTGCAGAATCTGATGGAGCTACAGAAACTGAAGTGCCCCGGGATACCAAAAACAAAATTGCGCCTGACCGAGGCTATGGAAACCCCCACAAGCGGCCAAACCTGGGTTGGGGGGGAAAAGTTCACATACGTCGTTAAACAACCCCAAAAGGGGCTTTTGATGGGATACATAAACAAAAG
The DNA here is from genome assembly GCA_948474755.1 of Ctenosaura bakeri. Taxonomy (NCBI): domain Eukaryota; kingdom Metazoa; phylum Chordata; class Lepidosauria; order Squamata; family Iguanidae; genus Ctenosaura; species Ctenosaura bakeri. The sequence goes on from CAOLHI010005173.1 coordinate 55,649, forward strand.
ACCTACCCCTTTTTGGAGGAGATAAAGCAAATGGAAACCGAACTGGAAAAAAAAATTTAGGAGATACTCGAACTCAAAGACCATGCTCCGCGAGATGCGCATCCGTCCCTCGCAGACAGGGAGATCCCCGGGAGGAAAACCCCCGAGCGGCTGCCCGGCGGCAGGCACCCCTGGTCCCCCCCAGCAACCAACAGGGCACACGCCAGCGCCACTGTTACTCAGAAATGTGGGAGACCTGAAAGCGACCTTCAAGGGGAAAGGGGGGAGAAACTCCCCTTTTTTTTTTGACTATGGCAAACAATTTCATGATTGATCACGGCCATCTATTTCGGGATGATGCGGCCCGAATTCGATACCTAAGCCAAAAGGATAAAGGACTGGCAGCAGACTTACCGGAACCTTATGACCCCGGCCCCCGAAACTGAAAATCTGCAGCTCTTCATGAACCATCTGCGGGAACGCTTTGAAGCCCCCCTTTTCTAAAACACCAAATATCAACTGAAACGAATGAAACAAGGCAGGAACATGTGGGGACGTATTCCCGTAATTTAGAAACCTGGCCACCAAAGTCCCGTGGAGTAGAAATTCTAATTGAGTTATACAAAGATGGACTAAACCCTTTGATTTCTACAGGGGTTTTAATGCAGGCCTCCAGCCCTCCAAAGGTTGGGTAAACATTTGAAATGGAAGGCAAAACCCCCAATTTTGTTCAGCTGAACCGACAAAGACAAGACGTGCCAAAACGACAACCTCGGGTCCCACCGTCCTCAATGCTGAGGAACGGAACAAACGTCTCCTTTTGGGCATGTGCTTTAACTGGGGAAAAACCGGGGCCCCCTTTCGCCAACACCTGCCGCGGAAACCAAGCTCCGACTGGGACTAAGGGAGCACGGCAAAACCCAAAGAATATAGAATTCACACATCAGACAGCGGCCGTCAAAAAACCCAACTTAGACGCACTTCTAAGGACCCTGCAGCGGCGCCCCGGGTTTAAAAACCCCCAAATAATGAAACCACCTCTTCGTCCTCATCTGACATAGATGGAGATTCTAAACCTGACTGCGATGACTGGCAAGGGGGGGAAACATCTTAAGTTTTCCAAAAATTTCCCCCCATTTCTACACCAGGGTTTCGTTAGTGGCAGCGATGGGACTTTGCATGTACATAGGGCATTAATTGACTCTGGCTGCTCCAGAAGTTTGTTACCCCCCAAATTGGCCAAAAAATTTGGGAAAACTCTTTATGACCCCTTTGGGGAATGCCCCATCAAATTAACGCAAATGGATGGGACCTCAATGACTGGGGGAGTAATTAGTAAAATCACTAAGCCCATCTCATTTCAAATGGACAAAAACAATTACAGCATGCGATTTCTAGTTCCCAAGGCGATGCAGTTCAAATTGGTCTTGGGAATCGATTGGCTTCGTGAATATAACCCCCCGGGTAAAATGGAAATGTGGCACTATGTCCTCTTCAGATGGGAAAAATTTTCTATTCCCCATGAAGAATTTCAACAAATTCCTTTTTTACACTACCGAGACTTCCCAAAAAGGGTTTCCACGAAAAAGGGGGGCTGACAAATTGCCTCCCCCCCACGGACTTTTATGTAAACTGGAATTAGTTGACGGGGCCACCCTGCCTAAACCGAAAATTTATCCCCTGAGCCAAAAAGAACTCCTTGCTCTCAAGAAGTTCCTAAATAAAAAAATTGGCTCGCGGCTTTATCAAGCCCTCTACAGCCCCCCCGGCGGGGGCTTCCCCTTTTCCGAAAGAGAAAAGATCCCCCGCGGAAAACCCAGACTGATAGTTAACTACTCTGCTATTAAACCAAAGGGTTTTTTCCTCCAATTGTTATCCCCTACCTCATACGGACTGTTTTGGACCATCTTTTTAAGGAAAATATTTCACCAAACTTAAACTTTAAAAAGGTTTTTTATAGGATTAAAAAACCCGGACTCTGAGTGGCTCACCACCTTTGCAACTCCTCTAGGTAACTTTAAATGGAAAAATTCTTCCCTTTGGCTTACAATCAGGGCCATCTGTGTTTTCCCAAAAGTTTTTGAACACCATTTTCCATGACTTGTTGTTCAGGGGTTCAATTTTGTCCCGGGTGACATTTTAATTTACGCAGATTAAAAAATTCATGTGTATTGGTTCGTGAAGTGTTTCGAAAGGGTTATGATAACAACCTCGTGGTTAATCTATCTAAATGCCAATTTGACACCCAAAATTTTGATTACTTGGGATATGGATTTAAGGGGTTTTTCTTTAAAAAGGACCCTTCGAAGATTAACTCCATTTTGCAAAGGCCGTCCCTAAAAATTTTGAAGCAACTGCAGCAATTTCTTTGGGGGTTTAAAAACCCACCAAAAATTTTTTGGGATTTTTTCTGCCATAACGCTTCCACTCACCAACCTTCTACGGAAACCTAAAGGATCCACTGCGGGGAAGGCGCATAGACTTTGTTTCCCCCGGGCTGAGTGTCAATCGGCGTTTGACCATTTGAAATCTAAATTTACGTCTGAGCCCTTACTCCTTTTTCCCGACAGTACGAAGCAATTCATTGTGCAAACGGATGCTTCGGACTTTGCCATGGCAGCCGTTCTTTTACAACATAAAACCCCAGGAGCACTCAGGCCTTGTGCTTTCATTTCAAAGAAATTTTCCCCCAAAAACTTTAAATTGGCCAAGGGAGAAAGAAGCCAAGGCTATCCATTTTGCGCTGTCCTCTTGGCGTCATTTGCTTGAAGGGGCTCGACTCCCCCTTTAAATTTTGGGCTGATCATAGGAATTTGCAAGCCTTACAGTCTGCTTAAAAATTTTCCCCCAAGCAGGCGAGATGGGCTGAATTTTTTCCCGAGATTCCGATTTAAAATTTTTTTAAAACCCGGGCCCAACTAACCAACTGGCGGACCCTCTCTCTCGACTTCCCTGTTTTGCGGAATCCCCTGCTACGTCCTCCCACTCCAATACCTTGTTTCCTGCCTCCTCTCTGGCTTCTCAAGTGACTACTCGTGCATTAGCAAAGACAAGGCTTTCTGCCTCCTCTCTTTGTGACTCCGCTCTCCGCGATGCTATCATTCATCCCACGCATGCAACTCCTGGCTACCGGCAAACAAGGATAAAATAGAATGGGTTGACAATCCCCCCTTTTTTATGGCACCAAGGTCTACGTTCCCCCTGCTGCCCGCGAGCAGGTACTTCATCGTTATCATATTCCAAACCCGCTGGACATTTTGGGTTTTTGAAACATTTTGCCCTTCGCCGCCTTTTTTTGGGGGCCTGGATTAAACCCCTTCCCTGCAAACTTACATTAAGCAGGGGCCACTTTTCAACGTTTCTAAGTCGCCCACATCTAAACCTCAAGGGCTCCTGCAACCTCTGCCTGCGCCTGCTAGCCCCTTTGGGCGGTTCGCATTGGGGTTTTTTGTGTCTTTCCCTCTTCACACGGCTTTCATGTTTTTGGGTTGTTACTTTATCACTTTTCCAAGCAATGTCATTTTGTGCCTCTAAAGAAACTACCCCCTGTACCAGCTGGCTGACCTGTTCGTTAATCATTTTTATTGGAAACTTCACGGACTACCTTCGGTGATCATTTCGGACAGGGATCCAATTTTCACTTCCAAGTTTTGGACTTGTCTATTTAAAACCCTGGGAGTCACTCAGAAACTCAGCAGTGCTTATCACCCTCAAACAGATGGCCAATCTCGTGTTAACAAATCTCTTGAACAATTTCTTAGGTGTTTTTTTTCTAAACCCCAAATGATTGGGCTCCGCTCCTTCCGTTCGCTGAGTTTGCCATCAATTCTGCGGTTCATCCCTTTCCTGGGAAACCCCCCTTTTAGTTTACGGCTTCCTTCCTTCCCCTTTTCCCCCCCCTCTCCCTCTCTTCCTCCGCTCCTCCTTCTGTTTCTGCTTGGGTCTCTAAATTTTCTGGCTTTTGGCAATCCGTTTTAGATGCTATAGCATCCGCTAAAGCTTCCCACAAACTTTTCGCTGACCGTAAACGGCAGCCTAACCCCCTTTTACCAGCCCGGGGTTTTGGGTTTTTCCCCTTTCTTCTAAGAACATTTCCTCTCCTTCTCCGTCTAAAAAACTTTCCCCTCGTTTTCTCGGACCTTTTCCTGTGAAAAGGGCTATTAATGATGTCTCTTTTAAACTAGATCCCCCCTTTTTCCCCTTTCAAGGCTATTCCTGTTTTTTTATTCCAGTTTGCTGAAGAGGGCACCTTCCCCCTTTACTTCTTCCCCCGGCTATGTTCCTCAACGCCCCCCAAACTGACTTGCTCTGCATTCATATTATTTTTTAGTTTTTTTGTCTTTCTCTGTTCCGTGATATTTTCTATATTTTGTGTATCTTTTTTGTATATATTTTTTTAAAAAAGTGGGGCAGGAAAATTTGGGGGGTCCTCCCCTGTTTTATTGTTTTGGGTAGCAGTAGACTGAGGAAATAGTGATAGTAGGCTGTTAGCTATTCCCAGGCGCCAACCATTCCTTCTGGCCCGGAATTTCAAAGGAACCGTTTGGCATGATGACGTTCGTTCTTTTTTCAACTATCTTAGGAGAAACTTTTTTTAAAGTGTAAGGTGGGGGGAAAACGTTATTCTCGAGCTTTAACGTTGAAGCAGCATCCCTTCTATGTTAAAAAAATCTTCTATTAAGTTTGTTGATCCGTGTAAGGTGAATTTTTTGACACCTTTACTCTTGATTGGAATCTTGTGAAGAGAACATTACTGTATATGAAGATCTGTGAAGTGCTATTAAGGGTTTAAATTATGAAACCTATTTATTTTAGGCAACTTCGATGGTGTAGTAGATCCCAATCTGGACAGAAGCGCTGCAAATTTGAAAAAAAGTAAACAAAAAAAAGGAAGACCCAAAAGAATTTTCCTTTTAACAAAGATTTTACAAATCTTTATTTTGGAGAAAAAGAAAGGGACACTAAAGATTTTGCTTTCTATTCAAATTGTCACCAGTCATGGTGAGGATCGATATGATCTGGATCTCAAAAACTTTTATTGATAAATTAGTAATATCGAAATACCCCCAAGGACTTTTTCAATCCATAAACTATACAATCAAATTTTCCCAAGACAAAGAAAATGGCATTTGAATGACTTACTATTACAACGGGAGGAAGTGACTATATTCTGTAAAAGAGATGGACAAATTTTTTTAAAACTAATTGGGACAAAAAGGGGATAATCAAATTTTTAAATGGCAAAGGCAGTAATGGGGGGGATTTTCATACAAAACAACTCAGAATGGAGTGAAAAACAAAATAAAGATGGAAGATCTACTGGGCAAAATTAAATATTTGGAATTAGAGCAAAAAAGTACAATAAAGAATACCTCAAATACAAATTATTGAGAAAACAACTCTTTGATGGTGACAGAAGAAATAGGGAAGAAACCCCAAAATTTTAAAAAAAAAATACTTTGAAATGTAATAAACCTGGCTGATTTTACTTATGACTGCGCAAAAAGAAGGAAAGAAGCTTAATTATGGAAATCCAGGAAGGAGGAAAAAGAATTGCTGATGGGAAGGTGATTCAAAAGGCATTACATAAATTTTTTCTAGCCTATAATACATGCAGACTTCAAATCCAAGGATATAGGTAACTATCTAAAATCTCAAATAATTCCTGAAATCTCGACAGAACATAGATTATTGCTAAATAAACCAATAACGCTAGCAAATTTAAATGACGCCATTGATAGAAAAATTGAGGAAGGCCCTGGGCCCTGATGGCCTTACAATAAACTATTACAAATGTTTCAACACTCAATTAATGAAGCCAATGCAGAAAATGGTGAATGAAATTATACAAGGTGGAAAAATTCCTGAGATCTGGAAAGAACCAATATATTTTTGGCCCCAAAAAAAGAAGGGAAATGTTTACATGCAAAGAGTATAGACCTATTTCCTTACTTTAATGAGGATTAAAAAATATTTTTTTCGATTTTAGCAATGGATTAAAAATTCTACTATCTTATATTCACACAGATCAAAATGGCTTCATGCCAGGAAAGCAGATTTGTGATAACTTAAGGACCATCATGAACATTATAGAATATTATAAGCTACATATGGAAAAGAAAGCAGCCTTGGCCTTCCTCGATCTGAGAAGAACTTTGATAATGTCAACTGCCGTTTTCTATTCAAATGCTCGACTACATGAAATTTGGTCCAGAATTTCAAACTTGGATTGAAGCCATTTATAAAGAACAATACGCCTGACTTATTGTAAATGGTGAGTTGCCCGAAAGGTTTATGATTGAGAAAGGAATGAGGCAAGGGTGTCTGTTATCACCACTGCTATTTATTAGAAGTCTTATTGGAAATTAGAGATAAAAACTTTTTAAAGGGATCAAAATTAGCAAAAATACAAAATTAAGGCATTCACTGATGATGTTGTGATTTTTTTAGAAGATCCAAGTTTTGAGATAGACTCCCTTCTTGGAACATTTAACAAATTTGGACAAGTCGCAGGGTTTAAAATTAACAAACTTAAAACACAGATCTTGACTAAGCATATTTCTGTAAAAAAAAAAGTTTGAAAAGAAATCAGGACTAACTTGTATTAACAAGGTTAAACATTTAGGTATTATTCCACTAATAACAACTGTTTATTTCAAAACAACTATGTGAAAACTGGAAAAAAATTTTAATAAAAAATTAGAGATATGGCAATATTAAATTTTCCCCAATTAGGTAGAATCTAGTTATTAAAATGAGTGTGCTGTCAAAGATCCTGTATGTATTCCAAACAATCCCTGTTGTGATAAACAAATCTTGGCTTATACAATGTAAAAGGGACCTAACTAATTTTATATGGCAGGGGAAGAATAAGCTTTAAATCCATGACTGATCATAGAAATAGTGGGAATTTGGGTTTCCCCAGATCTAAATTTGTGTTATGATGGGCTTGTTTGTTTGGTTAAAACCATGGATTTTGTTAAACAACCCTAAACTGTTAATACTAGAGGGGCATGACCTACATTTTGGATGGCATGCTTTTCTTGTTGTAACAAGGCCAAAATTCAGAAATCATTCACAAATCATGTGATACGTAAAGTCTTATATAAGGTATGGGAAAAATACTAATCGCTGATATATAACAAAATACCTGCTTGGTTCTCCCAATTAGAAGCACTTTCTATTTAAAACACTGTGAAGTCGTATTTTGGGGAACATATAAAGAGCTTTTCACACAACAAAAATTTTCCATTTAAAAAACAGGCAGCAATTATTTGGAGAAGGATATAACATACAGTGGTTCCCTTATCTTCAAATAGCAACAAAATTTAAGGCAGACATGAACTCTAAAAATTGGATATACAAACTTCAGATTTTGAAAGACTTCTACATAGAGGAGATAAGTATCTGTTGTCTAGTCTCTATAAATTCCTTCTAAATCTCAATATGGTGGAAGAAACAGTGAAAGAATGAATGGTAAAATGGGCTCAAAACTTGACCCATAATATCTCTTTGGAAGATTGGGGGAAATTTGTCATATAAACCCAAAAAAATACAAGGTCATACGATTTAGGAGAACTGGCTAAAAATGATGTACAGGTGAAAGCTCTCATCAGACAGAATTGCCAAAATGTATATAGGGTCTAACAATAATGTGGGAAATTGGGAAGGCAGCAGGTACTTCCTGTCACATGTGGTGGGAATGCAACTGTCAAAAGACTTTTGGGATTAAAAAGATCTAAAATTCAAAAAACGTTACAGATGAAAATTTGGGTTAAATCCAGAAGTATTCTTTTTAGGTCTTTTGAAAATTGGCAACAAGCAATGTAACAAGATCAAAACTTTTTTTGGGATTTTGGGTTTCTGTGGTCAGAATAGTCTTTGCAAACTATTGGCAGGCCAGTTGCATTCCCCCCGAACAAGAATGGATTGATAAATTAATTGATATTGCTGAAATAGATAAATTAACTTAATTTTGGATGGGGAAAAGGGAAAAAATAACTTAAAATTAAGATAAACATTATCTCCAAACCAAAATTGGAAATACTACCATAACTGGATTTGACAACTGAATATCCAAATTGTATAGTTATAGTTAATTGGGAAGGATTGGAATTAAATTAATGAACTTATAATTACTGTTCCCATTCCCCGAAAATTAATTGGATGAGGATATATAGTTGAGTGTGTATATGTATGCAGTACATATTTTATATATATATATATGTATGTATGTATATATATGTGTGTTTTGTGTATTATATATTGAGATTATAAGTAAAAGTATTTACATAGAATACAGATTACAAGATTACAAGTAAAAGTATTTGCATAGAATTACAATCTAAGTTTCTCCCTTCTTGAATTCAGAACTAGCTACAGCAATATCAAATAACCTTAAGGAAAAAGAGAACATACCCGACCCCTTTCTTGGGGAATGATTTTGGAGTGTAAAAAAAGGGAAACAAAGATTAAATTTTTATATGTATTTTTCCCCGTATAAGATGACTGGGCGTATAAGATGACTGGATGTAACTTAAGGTTTGGTTTCCGGGGGTGGGGGAAGCTCGGCGGGCTGCGGGAACGGCGGCAGCACTTCTCCCCCCGCGGTGGCGGCGGCGCTTTTCCCCCGGGGGGGGAACTCCCCCATATAAAAAACCCCCCCCAAATTTTTAAAAAATTTTTGGGTTAAAAAAATCATTTGCGCTGGAAAAAAAGGTAAATTTTATTTGGAAAAAAATAACTCTTTATGTTCTACATCTAATCTTTATAGCTACACCCCCTTTTTTTAACTAAGGAAGGCAGAAAGAGACAATATTCTAAAAAATCCTGGGACCTTTTTGGATGGGGAAATGCATCCCTCTTTTTTTGTTTCTTTCATTTCTAATTTGGGAAAGTTTTATTATTTTACTCATATTAAAATAACTTCTTTAATTCAACTCTTTTATTTCTTCTATATATTCTATTTGTAGCAATCTTTTAGGATTTTTTAAAACAATATATGTTTTACAATTGTAAACTTATTTTTGTTTTGTTTTTTTTTCAGTTACTGTTTAGACTATATATCTGTATTTAATCAATATTATTTGATGATACTTTTCTCGTATTAGTATGGGTAACTTAATAATATAAATAAAACTTTTAAAAAACCTTTAATGAACAAAATATTGTGGATGTAGCAGATCTTTATTTCAGCTAGGCCTTTGACAAGATCCCCCCAAAATATTCTTGCAAACAAGAATACTAAAAGAGAATTTAGGCTGGGTGAAATGGCACTGATAGTTTTTAAAATCAGGGTGCCATTGCCAGGCTGTGGAAGCATTCGCAGATTTTTTCCCCTATAAGTATAATAACCTCAATGAAAATGTAAAAAAGATGATTATTAGAAATTGAATTCTTAAAAAACAGAGCTTACAAAACAACTAAAACTAGAGACTGTGGGGCAAATAAATACCTTTAAGTAATATTTCCAAACATTTCCAAGAATGTAAACTAACAACGTCTGCTAAAAACTTGTTCAGTTATTAATGATAAACTATTAAAAATATTGAGAAGGCAATGTTTTATGAACATTTATTAAAGAAGACATCAGAAGACATGGACCTACAAAATATGGTATATGCCTTGTTCATCTTGATATATCATCTTAGGTTGAATTTTGTTGCTAAACAGAAGAAAAACCTCCCAAGAAATGTGATAATATGTTTTATACTGAAAAGCATCAAATGAAAGTTTGAGAGAACATCTTTGGGAAAAGCTCAAAATAAATAAGAGACCAAGAAGTTATTATATTTAAAGAAGCTCTTGAAAGAATGCTTAAAAATGTTAATAGTAGAAGGAGTTGGTGTGAATTCTTAGGAAAAAATGCATCTCATTCTGTTCGATGGAGTCTCCTATTGGAGGGAAAAGTTAAAAGATTAAGTAATTCAAGCAAGAAACAATAAGGACTACACAATAAAGTATTATCATAATGTGAACAAAAGAAGTTTAACAATAATTTCATGAAGTTTTTGTGATCTAAATTCACCCCAGCCAATCAACTGTGGCAATACTGCTCTGAACCCCAAAGTGGCAACTTCAGATCTGGGATGCCCCCCAGAACACGATGCTGTGGCTGCAAATCAGAACTTGCTGACTTGCCACACTGCACCTTCAAAAGAAACAAAGCATAGTTAGTGAAACAGCAATGAAATTGGCTCATAACAAAAGAAGATGGAAGTACCTCTGAGCAGCTGATACTTCCAGAATGGTTCATGGGCTCAAACCCATCATGGCCAGAGTGAAATCACACCAAGAACCTTTTCAGGACTGTAATTGCAGGGGTGCACCTCTTTGGGGATGACCAGTCACTACAGGTCATGCCTGGCTTCAGGAAAGGAGATGCCACCTGAACCTCAGGAAGAACTTCCTGACAGTCAGGGCTGTCCAGCAGTGGGATCTGCTGCCTCGGAGTGTAGTGGAGTCTCCTTCCTTGGAGGTTTTTAAACAGAGGCTGGATGGCCGTCTGTCGGGAGTGCTTTGAGGGTGTTCCTGCATGGCAGGGGGTTGGACTGGATGGCCCCTGGGGTCTCTTCCAACTCTACATTTCCATGATTCTATGATTCTATGATCACACAGCAATCACTGCACTGCATTCCACTTTTTGTGCAATATTTATTTGTAATATTTGTGGACCTTTTCTGGAAAGGGGCTATCTATCTAGCTTAGGACTCATTTGGCCATTAATTTTTCACTTCCACTCATATTCCTGGTCCCTGCCCCCACCTTTCTTGAATAAGCATCCCGCCTTTTCCTTTTTTTCAATTCATTGGGACATACTAGGATCAGCTGCCTGGGGGCAGAACTAGTTGCTTATTCTTCTACCTTATTCTGAACTTTCCCTGCAGTCCTGACAGGCTTGTCTGGCATCTCTAGGGAAAGCACCTTTTTATTCTATAGGCAGGATGCATGCGTGCACTTTTCTTCTTTTCTAATCCCCCATTTTATAAGATCAAAAAACTGTTGGGGTCACTATAGGGACACTGTTGCTGTTACAGGGTTAGTATATTGTTAGTTATTGTGTTTGGCCAAAAGGAGTCAGCAGTGTTATCCAAAAAGGGGGCAAAAGTCTCCATAGCAGTCAACCTAGGACCATAGGGCAGGCTGGACAGGCTCAAAAATCCGGGCCTGAGTTAGCCAGGAAAAGGTCAAAAGGAGGCCACAATTAGCTGGGGACATGGCATTTCAGCAAGATCAAGGAAGGAGTCCAGCAGTTTGATGGTTTTGGAGAGCATGTTGCAGACACTTAAGAAATCAATGGAGAAAATTGAGTGTCTAGAGTCCCAAGCAGCTGCATTGGTCCTGTCTCTGGGTGCAACATCAGTATCAGTGAGATACAGTACAACAGACAGAGAATGTCAAGATGTATGTGCAGTCTTCTCTAATCCTTGAGCAGTGGCAGATGAAGAATCAGTGTGGGAGAACAGAGTGAGCAAGCACAAGAAAGTAGGAACAAAAAACATAGGAGGCACAGTAACAGAGAGGAAAAGGAGGGATTACCGGAGGACAATAGTGCAAGTCCGTCGACTCTCAACTCAGGCCAACAGGAGAAGGCAAAATAGGAACAGGAAATGTCAAGAGCTCAATGCAAATTACAGAACAAATGCAAGAGTTGCCTTGGACCTCACCCCATGCTCTCTTGCTTTCATCCATGTAGTGAACAGCAAAACTGTCACCTAGGATTTACAACAGGACAGCCAGTGGGATAATGGTATAGCTAACCCCAGGACCAGTGAAGGGACTGGAGGCACTGAATAGTGGGGCCAAGTTTAGTGGCAGGGGTCACAGGCTGCATTCCTGTGTGGCTACCGCCTCTGCTTCCTCTCTTTGCACAATATTCAAATAGGAAAGTAGCAAAGTTTATGAGGGATAGGTTTGCTTCAGGTTTCAGATTTTGAACTGCAAATGCTAGTATGTTTTGAGGCCTGCAGATGAATCATGCTAAAATTGTGGAGGTGGTGGCATGAAGATGGAGAGGAAGTGTAAGGGTGTCTGGGCCTTTTGCTAAGCCATCCACATGTAATCTGATGGTTTCTCCATTGGGGAATGGTCCTGAGAAAACAGACAGGGATTTAGGCTCAACCACCATCTCTTCTACCCTAGGGGAGCGTCAGTCAACAGATATTATCCCATTGGTATAATGTTCTGTATGTTAATTTTTTTGACCAATCTGTCCAATTGGTGTGGACATGTGGGCAAGTGGCATTCATGGGGAAATATGACAATTTTACAATCTAGCAGGAAACTGAGAGAACAACATTATGAAAATAATATCATGAAATGTACGAGGATTGAATTAAATATTCAATAAAGAACAGGTTGCTTACCTGTAACTGTGGTTTTCCAGTGGCGATCCTGTGCCATTAATAAACACCTGAGGAGCTTTAGCGCCTCGCGAGCGGTTTTGAGAGCTTGTTCGTCTCGGCGGGAACCCCTCCCCACGCCGGTACTGCGCATGCTCCTCCCGCCGAGCAACGGTCTCTCAAGCTCCGGTCTTCGTCCGCCGTAGAACCTACAGGGACCTGAGAAAGAGGGGAGGGAAGGGGCGGGTGTGTATGATGGCACAGATGACCACTCGAAGAACCACAGTTACAGGTAAGCAACCTGTTCTTCTTCTTCGTGGTCTCTGTGCCTTCATACACTAGGAGACTGTAGCTTACCGGTCGGACGGCGGGTCAGGTCCTACAGCACGGAAGCCAACACCTCACGTCCAAACCGGGCATCTCTGCGTTACCGGTAGTCGAGCCTGTAGTGGCGCACGAAGGTCGATGGTTGGGACCAGGTCGCCATATTGCAGAGTTCATGCAGGTCATCTTCTTCGCAGGAGGGCCGCAGAAGTAGCCACAGCTCTGGTGGAGTGGTCTGAAGAGGCACTGGCGGAGGCTTCCTCGCGAGCTCATACGCCAGTTCAATAGTCCTCACCACCCACTTGGAGAAGCGCTGGGTGGACACTTTTAGGCCCCCTCCGACGTCGCCCATAGCAAACAAAGAGATGCGGCGTCTGTCGGAAGGAAGCAGTCCTGTCCTTGTAGAAAGCCAATGCCCTTGTTGGACGTCCAGGGAGTGGAGGGACCGCTCCCAACGGTGTCGTCGGGTTTGGGAAGAAGGCAGGCAGGATGATGTCCTGGTTGAGATGGAAACTGGACACCACCTTTGGCAGGAACGAGATGTCAGGTCTCAGGACCACCTTGTCCCTGTGGAAGACCGTGAAGGGCTCATCGGAACGAAGAGCTGTGATCTCACCCGCTCGCCTCGCTGAGGTCACCGCTACCAGGAAGGCAGTTTTCATTGTCAGGAGCCTGTCATCCGAGGGGCGCATCGGCTCGAAGGGCGGCTTCGTCAGCTGCGAGAGCACCAGCGAAAAGAGGCACCCACGGCGGTAGCGGCGGGCGATACCGGCGGGTAGAGATGATGAAGTCCTTTCAGGAACCGCTTAACGGGTATCGTTCCTGAAGAAGGCCGACAGCAGATCGTGGCGGTTGGTATGCCACGATCGCGGAGAGATACACCTTCAGGGATGGAAACGCCAGGCCCTGTTGCCGGAGGTGCAGGAGGAAGTGCAGGACGGTCGAGAGCCCTTGCGGGCGACCCCGGCTCACTCCTCTCGTTAGCGAAGGTCAGGAAGCGTCGCCACTTGTATTCGATAGTCGCCGACGGTGGATTCCTTCCTGGCCGCGACGAGGACGGTACCGAGCACGGGATCGTCTAGTGCGATATCCTCCAGGCATGGAGGGCCAGGCGTGGCAGGTCCGGATGGAGGACTCGTCCGCCGGAGTGGGAGAGCAGGTCCGGTGTCGGTGGCAACCGGAGCAGGTCGTCTCGCGCGGCTTGTAGCAGGGGTGTCAGTGAATGTTGCCTCGGCCAGTACGGGGCTACCAGGATCGCGTCGGCTCGGTCGGCGAGGATCTTCGATATCGTCCGGCCGAGCAGCGGGAACGGCGGGAACGCGTAGAGGAGTTCCCCTGGTCCACGGAACTGGAAGCGTCCCCGACTGGGCAGGGGTCCGTGGCCCGCTCTGGAATAAACGGCGACACTTCGCGTTTTCCTGGTCGCGAAGAGGTCGATCGATGGTTCGCCCCAGCGGTCCGACGAGCTCAACGCCTCTCCGGAGAGAGCAACCATCGTGATGGGATGAGGTGTCCCTGCTGAGGGCGTCTGCCGCGGTGTTCTCCTGCCCGGCCAGGTGAACCGCCACGGGATGCGTGTGCAGGCGAATGCACCATTCCCACAGGCCGAGCGCGATGTCGAGCAGGGTCGTGGAATGAGTCCCACCTTGTCTGTTGATGTAGCAGACGGCGGTGGTGTTGTCCGTCAGAATCAGGACCGTGCGCCCCGCCACGGCATGGCGGAACGCCCGTAGGGCTTTCCAGACGGCGAGCAGCTCCAGCGCGTTGATATGGAGAGCGGTCTCGTCGTCGGTCCATCTGTCGCGGACTCTGAGATCGCCGCAGTGGGCACCCCATCCATACAGGGAGGCGTCGGTCGTTACCGTCACCTTCGGTGTCGGCTGTTGGAAAGGCATCCCCGACATGAGATTGCGTCGCGACTGCCACCATCGGAGGGATGAGCGGACGTCTCCCGGTAGCTGCAGTCGGAGTGTCTGTTCGTCTCGCAGGGGGTCGAATATGCGGACGAACCAGTGTTGAAGAGGTCTTGCTCTCAGCCTGGCGAGATATGTCACAGCGGTCGTCGCAGCCATGTAGCCCAAGAGCTGCTGGACGCTTCTCGCAGATAACGTCGGGGCCGTACGAGCGTGAGCGGCGGCCCGGATCAAGGTTTGTGCTCGAGACTCTGGTAGGTACGCCCTGGCGGAGGTCGAGTCGAGCGTCGCCCCGATGAAGTCCAAGATCCTCGCCGGCTCGAGGTGGGACTTCTTCGGATTCACTCGTAGACCAAGGCGGGTCAGGAGTGACAACGTCATGTGGACGTCGTGGTAAAGTCTCTGTTTGCAGGACGCCACCAACAGCCAATCGTCGAGGTAGGGGAAGACGGAAGCGCCCTTCGTCCGCAGGTAGGATACCACCGGGGCCATGCACTTGGTGAAGACCCTTGGGGCAGTCGAGAGTCCGAACGGCAGCACCTTGTACTGGTAACAGGTGTCGTCGACTGCGAAGCGGAGGTACCGTCTGTGCTGCGGGCGAATGGCGATATGGAAGTATGCGTCTCGGAGATCGATGGAGGCGAACCAGTCCCCTCGATGTAGGAAGGGTAGGATCGACGGTATCGTGACCATCTTGAACCTTTTGGGGCGGATGTAGTAGTTCACCCCTCTGAGGTCTAGGATCGGCCGGAGGGTACCGTCGGCTTTCGGAACCGTGAAGTACCTGGAGAAGAAGCCGGTGGTCTTGGCCTCTTGCGGGAGCCGCTCGATCGCCCCTTTCTGGAGGAGGGATTGGATCTCTTCCAGGAGGGCCGGACTCGACGGCGTGGAGTAATAAACGCCGCGAGGAGGAATATCGAGAAACTCGATGGCGTAGCCAAGACGGACGATGGAAAGCACCCAAGAGTCCGTAGTGACATACTGCCACTCCGCTAGGTGTCGAGCGAGAGTCGGTCGGTCTCCGAGCGCTGATGGTAGGCTGAAGAGTGGGTATTGGTGGGTCCTGCCAGGCACGTCAAAACCGAGACTTTGTCTCGGAGGAGGACTTCTTCGACGAAGGCGGGCGCCGCCTAATCGTGCGTCTGGCCGATGAGCCGGAGGACGGTCTCGACTGTCCAGACTGGGCCGAACGCTGGAACGACGAGGTGGAAGATCGTCGCCAGGATGGTCGGAAGGTGGAGGCCCTGCGGGTCTGCGTGGCCGGCTGCAGCCCGATCTTTTTTGCGGTCAGTCTCGCCTTGACGAGATTGTCCAAAGCTTCGTCTGTGGACGAATTGAATAGGCCTTCACCGTCGAAGGGGAGATCTTCAATCCTCCTTCTGGTGTCCTCCTGGATGTCGGCCGGTCGAAGCCAAGCATGGCGGCGGAGGCCGACGGATCCCGCCATGACCCGGGAGGCGATCTCCACTGCGTGCCGGGAGGAGGCCATCTGGTGCCGAGCGATGGAGATAGCCTCATTGAAGATCACGGAGGAGGCTTGGCGGATGTCCTCCGGTACCGCTTCCATCGCCGGTTGCAGGCGATCGAGCACTTTCTTCAGGTATGCCGCGAGGCAAGCCTGAGTGTTGGACAGCCTGATCTGCAAGGAGGCAGCCGAATAGAACCTCCTTGCGTAGGCGTCCAACTTCCTGCCTCTTTGTCCGGCGGGGTGGTGTGTTGCCTGCCGGAGCCCTTCGTCTGCGCGGACTCGACGACCACAGAGTTCGGTGCAGGGTGATTAAATAGATAACCGGCGTTATCCTTCTGCACCCTGTAGAGGTGTTCTAACCGCTGCGGTATCGGCTGAGCCGAGGCCGGTCTATCCCAGGCGGCCTTCACCAGTCTGGATACCCGGGGCAGGAGAGGCAGCGGGGCCGTGGAAGGTCGCTTCTCCTCGAAAACGGAGAAGGCTGGATCGTCATCCTCCGGCTCCGCATCGGCGATCTTAAGGCCGAGGGTAGTGGCCATGCGGAGCAGCATCGCAGAGAACTGGTGGACGTCCTCTGGAGCAGAATCTGGGATCGGGTCCCCGAATCCCAACGGAGGAGACTCCTGGGAGGCCGCCTCAGACACCTCAGACTCCACACTCGAGTCGTACGACTCCGAGCTCGGTGAGTCCTCTCGCCGCACGCTCTCCGGCTCCTTCGTAGTCGCCGCAGGTGTTGCCTTCCTAGGCTTCTCCGCAGCCGGGGCGGTGGTAGCAGCAGCGTCCCGCTTGGGATGGCTGACCACTGACTTCACCCTCTTGGTGGTGACCGGGGTAGTCTGGCAGGCTGACGTCGTCGTAGCCCGCTCAGTCACCACCGACTCCGTAGGGCGCGTCGCCGTTGCCGTGACCCTAGGAGGTGGCGATATCGCCCGATACCGTGGTGAAGGCTCCCTCGCCCTATGATATCGAGGGGAGGGAGAGCGGCTGAAGGAGCGGCGGTCCAACGGAGATCGGCTTCGGCGTTGACGGTACCGAGCCTCGTCCCCTCTAGGCGAGCGCGATTCGCGCTGTCGACGAGGTGACCGGGACCTCCGGAAGGTCTCCCAGCGACTCGGGCCACGATGGTACCGATCCTGGTACGATGGCGAATGCGACCGATAGGAGGCCGGGCGCTCTCTCCATTCAGATTCCCTCGCGTACCTGGCCACGTAGGACGCCGAGGTGTATCTGGAGGCAGACGAGCGAGGTTGTTCCTCTCTTGTCTCCCTCGGAGGCGGCGAGGCCACCGGACGCTCGGAAGAGCGGGACCGGGACCTGAAGGAGGTCGAACGCCGCTCCGGAGAAGCAGAGGGCTCTCTCTGCTGCAGGTCGGCCGACCTGCGACGGCTAAGAGGGCGGTGGCGCTCCTCCACCAGGGTTGGAGGGTCTGCCACAGGCGAGTCCGGGCGCTGTTGGGGAACGTCCTCGATCTCATCCTCCGAGAGGTCGACGGACTCGCCTCGCCCTTTGGAAGGCTGCTGAGTAGGAGGAGGAGTAGGAGGTTGAGCGTCCCCAGCCGGGGAGCGCTTCTTTTCCTTCTTCTTCTTCTTCTTCTCCTTCTCCTTGCCCTTGCCTCCGTCCGGAGCAGGGCGCTTTTTTGCAGGCGTCTCCGTAAGGGGAGCCTCAGCCTTCCTCGCCGTCGAGGATCCTTTCGCTGACTTGGCAGCCGCCGACAGCTTCGGGATCCTCGGTAACGCCGAGATCGGCGTTTTCGCGGTACCGAGCCCGATACCGACGAGGTGGACGGAACGGCAGCCGCCGATACCGTCGATGGCGTGGTCGTCTTCTTGTCGGCCATCTTGGAAGTGGAGGTCTCGTCTATCGCCCGCAGAGACTGTTCCCAACAATAAGATTTGAGTCTCGCGGAGCGGTTGCGAAGAGTTTGGGAGCAAATCCGCAAATTGGGCAAGTCCGGATGTTGTGGGACTCGCCCAAACAGAAGAGACACTCCTTATGGCCGTCGTTGAGGGCAACCTTGCGGCCGCAGGACACGCACTTCTTAAAGAGCGCGGACATAAGACGAAGAAACGCCAACTCCGAAATCCAAAAAGACGAAAACCGAAGGGGGAGTCCGAAAGAGAGGTCAAAGACAGTCCGAAAGTCCGTAAAACCGTGAAAAACAGCAAGCCAAGCACGACGTGAGAGGAACAAACTAAGAACCTTCCGTACGCGGCGGCGGACGAGAAAGAACTGAGGAGAGACCGTTGCTCGGCGGGAGGAGCATGCGCAGTACCGGCGTGGGGGAGGGGTTCCCGCCAAGCGAACAAGCTCTAGAAGTTTCCAACGTACCGCGCAGGCGCTAAAGCTCCTAGTGTATGAAGGCACAGAGACCACGAAGAAGAAAGGCAAGTTTTCCACTATGTAGAAAAGACCACTGCATATCTAATTTGCAATGCACATCACACAAAAAGACAAAAATACCTCAGGAGTCCTAAATTAGGGGAATGTTTCATTTCAGCAAAAGAGAAGAAGAAAAAGAAGTATCATTGTCTACGTCTCCAATAAAATAATGACTACATAAATTTTTATTGATTAAAAAAAGGCTGCATGATTGGAATTAAAACAAACAAATACACTTTGAAAATGCAAATAAAACAGGGAAATGATTAATATACAGATTAAGGAAAATAAGAAAAAGGAATCAGATAGTGGAAATAAGAGAAAGGAAATTAGTATACACAGAACAGAAAAAAAATTAGAAATCTTTGAAAATGATTATTCAAAATTATTTAAAGAATAAAACAACTCAGAAGAATTCCCAAAGACAGTTTATAAAATACACAGAGAATCAACAATTACCACAGAAAATAGACCAAAGGAAAATACTCAATATTCTGCAGCATATAAAGGAATTAGTAGAAATGATACAGAAAATTAAAAAGGGAATTCTCCACATCCTGATGGATTCACTGTCCTTTGTTATAAAAAAAAAAATGGAGGTAGAATTGTCATTATCATTTCAAGCAATAAAAGCAATAAAAAAAAACTTAAAGAATAGAAAACCAATGAGGAGACTCCACTGTGACCTTAATACCAAAGGGAGACAAAGATGAAAAAGACCAAAAGAACTACAGGCCTACATGACAACTGAATGTTGACTATAAATGTTTTGCTTCAATACTGGCAGAAGGATTGAAAAACATAGTACAAGAAATGGTTCAGGAAGACCAGAACTTTTTTTAAAAAAAATAAAAGTGATATCTGAAACAAAATGTTAGAATTGTAATTGTCTGTGTAGAGTATTATGACAGAAACACAGTGAAAAAGCTATCAATGTTCCCCCCTCCCCAATGCAGGCCTTAGAAAACATAAATTGGTATTTTATGCAAGAGGTGTTAAGAAAGATGAATTTTGGGCAAAATATTGAAGAAGGGATTCAAGCAATTTATGGACAACAAATAACATGAATAATGATAAATGGGAAAAAATACCAAACCTGTGAAGTTACAAAAGGAACACATAAAGCTTGCCCATTGTCACTTTTGTTGTTTATTACAGTTTTGGAAGTTTTAAGTAAAACAGGATGATCAAGTAGAAGGACTGAATATAAAAGGATGATCAAGTAGAAGGACTGAATATAAAAGGAAAGAAATTTAAGCTCTGAGCATTTGCTGAACACATGACAATCTTTATGGAGGAACCCACAAACAATATGTTGAAGCTTTTGAAAATATTGGGTGGCAATGGTCAAATTTCTAGTTTTAAAATAATAAAGAAAAGCAAACATAACTATGAATATAACAAAGAAAGAAGATACTTATTTAGAGGAAATATCAGGAATAAAAAAAATTGAAAAATTTGAGAGTGACTGTAACAAAAAACAATTCTGAATTATTTGATAATAATTGTCATACAACTTAGAAACAAAAAGAAAGGAAAATCTTAAAAATGGAATAAAGTAAATCTTTCACAGATGAGTAAATTGGCAGCTATTAAAATGAATGTCCTCCCTGAATTACTATCACTATTTCAAAATTTACCCACAATTACAAATGTCAAACTATTTTATCTTTGGAATAGGTTTACTTGGGCTGGCAGGAAACCTAAGTAAGAAAAAAAATCTTGCAAGACACAAAGGGAAAAGTCATGGGCTTCCCAGGCTTTAAACTGTATCATCATACATACTATTTGCACGGAATAAAGGTATCCTTTATTGTCTAAATTTATCCAGTTCTTAATCCAATCCAGACAACACGCATGATAATGCAATTTAAAAATTTGATTTGAGATTGCATGGCATGCATATCTTTGTTGATGAAGTTCTGGGAGTGTGGTTATCTGAAGTGCTAGTGTAGCCTAGAAGCAGGTTATCAAGCAAGCTCACCTGCTTTCCTCTTTCCTTACTTGGGGAAAACCCCAGGTGTACAGAGATGATATGATGCCATTTTGAACTGGATCTTCCCACCTTCTATGCTGACAGCTCAGACTGCCATCTTATTCCCCAAAGGGCTGGTTGTTAAACACGATTGTTAACCAATTACAAGGGATATGCTTAGTTTTCTTATTTCTCCTTTTCTGTACAAGCTGCCATTGCATGTCTTATGGACTGGTTTCCTTTAGAGCTGCAATTGAAATTTTTGGCACATATCTCCTTTTATGTACTCTTAGGTAATGTGCTGTCTAGAACTTCACACATCTGCAACATTTGTGATCTTGTGGGTGCAGTTATTGCGCCATTTTTATGGAGGATGATCAATCTGAAACGGAATCCTTATTTGTATTTTATTTCTTCTGATTGTAACAGAGTTATTGTTACCCTGATTTCTGGGGTCCCGTGGGGAGACCTCAATGTGCTCCAAATAATGGGGAATGGGAATTAGCCAGAGCAGAAGCTGTAGCACTACAAGAGGCAGGGTAACCTAGCGAGATCTTTAAACCCAATGTTTACGGGGTCAGGACAAGCCAAAAACCAAGCAGAATTGTCTAATAAATGATTTTATTGAGGGGAATTCATTCATGTATGCACACAAGATACACACAATCACACATTCACACAAGAGTTAGCTGAAAGAGAAGGGGAGGTAAAATTACAGAGAGGCTGAGGGATTTGAGGAGATTTATAATTACCAGTCCAGAAGAGTAGTGAAGAGCAGAAATGTGTTTTGGCTTAGGTAGGACCTCAGGACAGTTCTCGTCCAGGAGCCAGAGGGACAGAGTGATGGGTAGATCTTCGAGAGACTGCCCTGGGCATCCTGAAATCAGGGGTATTTGTACCCTGAAAATGGCTTGTGGCTGTGAAGGTTCCAGATGCAAGACAAAGGGAACCTGTTGTGGACAATGGGTCTTTTGCCTGTTGATGGGCTTAGTGCTTGATTGACAAAGACGTGATGGGTGTTGTAATAGCTGTCTATTGTGGGTGCTGTGAGGACAGTGGAAGGAGTCCAGGTGTACAAGGGATGGATATCTGTCAATCAGTGTCCTGGTGGGCCCCTCACAGTTGGATTCCCTGGAAAAGTCCAGCTTCTATTTAAGCCTATTATTCACAGGAATGGCGTGTATTTGCCTGACAAATGACTCAGTCTTACCTGGAGGAATTTTGGAGTTGACCTATGCTTCTCACATTTACAGTCAAATTCTTTCCCTCAGTTTGACCTCTGTCACCTTTCAGGCTTGAACTTGATATCAGAGCCAATAAAATGTGTTGCCAATTAGGTTTGGTGTCTATCCAAACCGTACTGACATAGGGGATCCCCAAAGCGGGGTCTTACATTAGGAAGGGCTTAAATGACTTTCTGTTCTGCAGCACCTCTGAGGAGAGATCTTGGTAGACAGCAACTTTGTAGGTCTTGTAGTTTAGACCCTGGTTGGCAGAAAGTTTGCTAATTACCACAGCTTTATGTGGAAACCCACAAATCATAGAATCATAGAAATGTAGAGTTGGAAGAGACCACACAGGCCATCCAGTCCAACCCCCTGCCATGCAGGAACACCCTCAAAGCACTCCGGACAGATGACCATCAAGCCTCTGCTTAAAAACCTCCAAGGAAGGAGACTCCACTACACTCTGAGGCAGCAGATTCCACTGCCGGACAGCCCTGACTGTCAGGAAGTTCTCCTTTCCTGCAGCTTGAATCCATTGCTCCTTGTCCTGGTCTCAGGAGCAGCAGAAAACAAAATGCAGAAGAGAGGAGGGGAAAGTAAAGAATGCTACTCCAGGCTTCCTCTACTCTCACTCTTCCAGTTTTGCCTGGGCAGGGAAACTCCTTTTGCTCCCCTTCCCTATGTATTTAGCATTCCCATGTTTGCTGGTGTTTACAACACCTTTTCAGAGAGTATTTCTGGGGGGAGTTCTTCCTGCTGAAGCAAAACAGGAAGGGAGGGAGTGGGGGAAGCCTGGTGCAGCACTCCTTTCCCTTTCCCTTTCCTGTGCATTTTGCCTCACCAGGGAACTAAAAAAATTTTTCTTGAAAAACACCCCTTGAAAAGCGGTGTCTTATGTGCCGGTGCATCTAATATGGTGGCAAATACGGTTTTTGGAAAGACACAAATTATTTTCAAGAATAGATATGTTTGTGATTTCAAAGATGAATGATCTATAAAAAGGGCTATTTATGAAGAACTTTTTCAGTCCACAATGCTATAACTCTAACACTGAAAAGAAAAGAAGAAGAAGAAGAAGAAGAAGAAGAAGAAGAAGAAGAAGAAGAAGGTGACTTACAAAATTTAAAAAGATAGTTAAAACTCATAGAATACAAAAGTTAAAGTATAATTCAGAAGCTTCTTTACAAGATCTCTTCAACTTTGCTCTTCCTCCTATGGAATGATAAAGTTAAGGTCAATGTGGCCTTTAATAATTATTGCATAAGATGTGCCCTATTAAGACTTTGGACTAAATGCAAATCAAGGTTATATCCCAGAACCCCACTTTAGATTTCGCCACAAGTGGCTTTTTATAGAACAGAAATGAGGACTGACCAATTGCTTAACATATAATGACTTATTAAGGAAGTGAAATCAGGACTATGAAATGAAATCAATAAAGCAACTACAAGAGGGAGGTTGTAAAATAAAATGGCTCTCAAACAGACAATTTTACTTAAGATTTCTGGAAGATAAAAAGAATAAAGACTTTGAAAAGAATAAATGTGACTTTAAATAACTGCTGTGTGACAATGATGAATATTTGATTGCCAAATTATAATTTTTTTGCTGAAAATGGAGATGGAAGATAAAGAAGTGATAGAATATATGATCAACTGGGCAAAGAATTTTGGATATACTATCCATAACCAATGCCAATGAACCAAAGAAATTAAAAATACACTTTGCTATTATTTACAAGAAAATTATTATAAAATGATGTTACACTGGTATTTTACACCAGAAAGACTTTTGAAGATATGAACAATTCAAAATATGATTCAAAAAAATTTGAAATGTCAAGTTCATAAGTCTACTGAATTATTTCTACTTGGAATCTGGTGAGGTGCCAGCAATGACAAGCAACAACAAAAATTACTTCAACATATGTTATTGGCAGTGAGACTAGTTTATACAAAGCATTAGTAGAAAATAGAAATCCCATCTATGAACAAATGGTTTAATAGATTGATGACAATAGTGGAAATGGATGAACTTACAGCCAGACTAAAGGGTTGTATGGAAGAAGATTTTGTTAGGCAGTAGAAATTCTTAACTGATCACTTAAAAGAAAATCAGGATGAATTGATGAGTTCATAGTTTTGAACTTGCAGCTTTTCTTTTTCTATGTTTAGATTATTTACTTTGCTATGATGTGACCAGTTTTAAGAAAATTATAGATGATTTTAATATGTTTTATACTAACTTTTTTCTTTTCTTTTTTATATATTACAAATAAATAAGAATTAATTAACTAAAAAAATAGGGGTATAAACATCTCCATCCTCCTGTCTACCTACCAACGCTAGGTTGGAACTTGCCTCTTGTTTTGTTGCAGTTATCCAAGTGCCCCTTCGAACCCATGGCTGGCTGTGATGTCAGGCTGCTTTCCTGGAGGACTGCATTTCTGGTTGCCATAACGTTAGCCAAGAGCGCCTTTGAGCTTTGTGGTCTTCATGTGGACTGTCCCAACCTGCATCTTCATCGAGATCAAATGATCCTCCGGCCTGACATATCCTTCCTACCTAAAACTGTGTCAGCCTTTCATCTCAACTAGAACATTGTTCTCCTTGTCTTTTTTTAAGACCTTGCTTTGGATTTGGAATGAACTTTGCATGCCCTGCATGTCAGGCGTATGCTGGCTATGTTCAGCACATCGCTGGATACAGGAACTCTCAGAGACTGTTCCTTTGTTATTCTTCAACTGATAAATTACTTCTTGTATCTTCTCAAAGACTTTCTAAGTGGATGGCTTCTACAATAAGACTTTGTTATGAACTTGCTAGGAGGGATCCCCAATGCAATTAAGAAGCCATGCCACAAGAGTGCTTCAGCAGCATTCCTTACGGGAGCTCCCCATCAGGATATTTGTCAGGCTGCTATTTGGTCACAGCCCACTACATTTATATCTCATTACAGAGTTGATCAATGTTTTTTTAATGAGACAAAGTCTAGTAGAGCTGTACTTTTTTCTGTGGTTCAGTGAATTCACACATCTAACTTATTGTATGACCAGTTTGACTTATGTGCAGGAAACTACTGTGTTCTTTTGCACTTTTGCCTAGCTTGTGCTCTTGAATCACTTTGCTAGATTTATACTGGATTCTGTCTTAATATGCGTGACATACTTTCCTGATGCACAGCTCCCATTTGTGTGAGTCACAGAGACCATGAAGAAGAAGGGCAGGTTGTTTACCTGTAACTGGAGTTCTTCGAATGGTCATCTGTGCACTCACACAACCCCTCCCTACCTCCCCACTTCATGTCATGTCATGTCCCTTATTTATTTATTTATTTATTTATTTATTTGTTTGTTTGTTTGTTTGTATCCCGCCTCTCCATATGGATCGAGGCGGCGAACAACTTACAAATAGCATGTATTTCGAAACATTTCTATACATGCTCCCAACAAGCTGGGTACTCATTTTACCGACCTGTGAAAGGATGGAAGGCTGAGTCAACCTTGGCCAGGCAGGATCAAACTCACAACCTTGTGGTTTGTGACTTGCAGTACTGGCATTTAACCACTGCGCCACCAGGGCTCCAAGGATGCTGCTAGCTGCCAAAGAACAAGTGGTAGTCATGCCAGGGGCCTTATACAGCCTCAGGGGATGGAGTTGGGGTTCCTGTCAAAAAGCTAGGCCTAGAGCTGTAGAAAGTTCCAAAGGCTGCTCTGTGCAGGTGCAGACATCCCATTTGTGTGAATGCACAGATGACCACTTAAAGAACTCCAGTTACAGGTAGGCAACTTGTTCTTAATGATTCTCTGAACAGTGTGAGGGAGTCATATGAGAAATGTGTATTCTACAAGCGCACCAGATACTTGGGTGAGTTTAATAAGCATAAAATCCCACATTCTGTCTTTCACATTTCCATCTAATATGGTTGTCAATTCCAAGAATTTGTTCTGCAATAAGGGCTCAAAATCTAAGCTTTCTTAACAGTGGATTAATTGCTGCTGGACACCACCCTGCAACCATTTGATTATCAACACAGAACTGTGGAACTCTGAACCCTAAAATCTATGCTATTTGGTATCATCCATACAACTTCTATATGCCTTGGCCTACAAGGCCAATGACATATAGTTTGGTGAGTGTTCTCTTACATATTTGGCATCTTACAAATTTCCTATCTTGGACTTTCAGATGTTTCCAACTGTATTTCTCATTATTCCCAGCCAAGGTGGCCAAGATCAGGGACTTACCTTTGGGTAAAGGTACTAGCAGTCAACTTTCACTTCTTACCAAACAGCTGTACAAATTGCAGACTAGAACACCCAGAATCCTCTCTCTTGGCTGTGTTGGCTATTGTTGATGGGAGCTATAGGCCCTTATATATTAGACCATAGAATCATAGAATCATAGAAATGTAGAGTTGGAAGAGACCACAGGGGCCATTCAGTCCAACCCCCTGCCATGCAGGAACACCCTCAAATCAATCCCGACAGATGGCCATCAAGCCTCTGCTTAAAAACCTCCAAGGAAGGAGACTCCACTACACTCCGAGGCAGCAGATTCCACTGCCAGACAGCCCTGACTGTCAGGAAGTTCTTCCTGAGGTTCAGGTGGAATCTCCTTTCCTGCAGCTTGAATCCATTGCTCCTTGTCCTGGTCTCTGGAGCAGCAGAAAACAAGTCCCCTCCTTCCTCTACGTGGCATCCCTTCAAATATTTAAACATGGCTATCATGTCCCCTCTTAACCTCCTCTTCTGCAGACTAAACATACCCAGCTCTCTAAGTCTATCCTCATAGGGCATGGCTTCCAGGCCTCTCACCATTTTGGTCGCCCTCCTCTGGACTTGCTCCAGCTTGTCAATATCCTTCTTGAATTGGGGTGCCCAGAACTGGACACAGTATTCAAGATGGGGTCTAACCAAAGCAGAGTAGAGCGGTACCAGTACCTCCCTCGATCTAGACACCATACTCCTATTGATGCAGCCGAGAATTGCATTGGCTTTCTTGGCTGCCGCATCACACTGCTGACTCATGTTCAGCTTGTGGTCTATGAAGACTCCTAGATCCCTTTCACACGTACTGCTATCCAGCCACGTGTCCCCGATCCTATATTTGTGGATTCCATTATTTCTGCCTAAGTGTAGGACCTTACACTTCTCTCTGTTGAATTTCATTTTGTTCGCCTTGGCCCAGCTCTCCAATCTATCCAGGTCATTTTGAATTTTGATCCTGTCCTCTGGCGTATTAGCAACGCCTCCCAATTTGGTGTCATCTGCAAATTTGATCAGCATGCCCTCTATTCCTTCATCCAAGTCATTGATAAAAATATTGAACAGCACTGGGCCTAGGACAGAACCCTGTGGCACCCCGCTAGTCACTTCTCTCCAGGATGAAAAGCAGCCATTCGTGATCACCCTTTGGGTTCGGTCGGTCAACCAATTACAAATCCAACTAACGGTAGCCCTGTCCAGCCCACATTTAACTAGCTTCGTTGCAAGAATGTCATGGGGAACTTTGTCAAAGGCCTTACTGAAATCGAGATATGCTACATCCACAGCACTCCCTTCATCTATCAAGCTAGTAACTCTAT
This sequence comes from Ctenosaura bakeri, assembly GCA_948474755.1. Lineage (NCBI taxonomy): Eukaryota > Metazoa > Chordata > Lepidosauria > Squamata > Iguanidae > Ctenosaura > Ctenosaura bakeri. Next base: position 82,840 of record CAOLHI010005173.1, read on the forward strand.
CATAAAAAGAGATGAGATTAGTCTGGCACGACTTATTTTTGAGAAATCCATGTTGACTTCTCGTGATTACCGCGTTGCTTTCTAAATGATTAGAAACTGACTGCTTAATGATCTGCTCCAGGATCTTTCCGGGTACTGATGTCAGGCTGACTGGGCGATAATTATTTGGGTCCTCTTTTTTTCCCTTCTTGAAGATGGGGATAACATTTGCTCTCCTCCAATCTGCTGGAACTTCTCCTGTCCTCCAAGATTTCTCAAAAATTATAGCAAGCGGTTCCGAAATGACCTCTGCCAGCTCTTTTAATATCCTAGGATGCAATTCATCTGGCCCTGGAGACTTGAATTCATCCAATGCGGCCAGGTATTCCTGTGCCACCTCTCCACCTATTATGTGCCTCATTTCCTCTGCTTCCTCCCCTGCTCCCCAACCGCCAGGCTGAGTGCTTGTATCCTTCTGGGAAAAAACGGAGGCAAAGAAGGTGTTAAGTACTTCTGCCTTTTCTCTCCCCCCTGTGAGTAATTCGCCATCTTCCCTGTGCAGCGACCCTACTGTCTCCTTCTTTTTCCTTTTGCTGTGGACATATTTAAAAAAGCCCTTTTTATTGTTTTTAATGTCTCTGGCCAGCCTAAGCTCGTTCTGTGCTTTAGCCTTTCTGACTTCCTCCCTACATCTCCTAGCTACTTGCTTAAATTCTTCTTTGGTGGTTTTCCCCTTCTTCCATTTCCTATACATGTTTCTCTTGACTCTTAGCCCAGCTGAGAGTTCTTTAGTCAACCATTCTGGTTTCTTCAGATGCCTTCCATTTTTCCTCCTTATTGGCATAGTCTTAGACTGTGCCTTCGGTCTCTCCTTTTTAAGGAACTCCCATGCCTCCTGAACTCCTTTCCCTCTCACTATTCCTGACCACGGAATTCCAGCCAGCAGCTCCCTAAGTTTACAGAAGTCCGCTTTTTTAAAATCTAAGATGAGTGTCTGGCTGCCCTTATCTTCTCCTTCCCACTGAATGCTAAATTCCAACAGGGCACGGTCACTCCCCCCTAAAGATCCAACCACTTCTACCTCATTCACAAGGTCATCCCTGTTGGTCAAGACCAGATCTAGAATATTTGATTCCCTTGTGGCCTCTTCCACCTTCTGGACCATGAAGTTGTCTGCAAGACAAGCAAGAAACTTGCTGGACCTTGCTGTCTTGGCAGAGTTTGACTGCCAGCATATATCCGGGTAACTGAAATCTCCTATTATTACTGTATCCCTCCTCTTTGAATGTGCAGTCATTTGGCTGAGGAAGGCGTCATCCAAGTCCTCAGCCTGGGTTGGAGGTCTGTAGTAAACCCCCACCAGAATATCCCTATTGTTTCTCGCTGCCTTAATTCTTACCCAAATGCTCTCTACCTGGCTTTCTGGGTTTAAGTCTCTTCACAGGTGAAAACATCCTTGACATACAAGGCTACTCCTCCTCCTTTCTTGTTTGGTCTATTTTTACAAAACAGGCTATACCCCTCTATTCCTGTATTCCAATCATGAGACTCATCATGAGACCATTATAACAGGGCAAAGCTGAAGACCAGCAGTTGTCCAAATGTGTCAGGGAGACAAATTTAATCTGAAAGGAATTACTAATCCTGTAACATCTGGAAAACCACAGGTTTCCTTATCAATATTTCCAGTCTACAGCCAGTATCATAAAAGTTCATAATATGGTATGAATATGGTATGATATTATGGTAGAAGTATACAACTTATTTTTTAAATGCTATGCAAGGATAAATAGGTAAAGAAAAATAATTCTAAGATCGCTAGATAAATAAAATTCATAAACTCTCTGCAAAATAGACTAATTACTATTGCTTTCTGATATACCATCCTTACTTTTGTAAAAAAAAAAAAAAGGGTTTAAATTAGGGTTCAAAAAGAGGATTGAGCCCTCTCAGCAATGATGATACTCCTAAGATTAAGAAGGCAGGAAGTTGTAGACCAACTACCAAGTGCGAACACTGATCTGTCAGGCTCAATACTATCAACAGCTATACTGACCAGGAGTGACTCTTCAGAGGTTCTTTCCAACCCTACTAAAGGATGCCACACATACTATTCTGTCACACATATAATAAAGACAGGCAGGATCTGAAGGTGAAAAAATGATACCAATCTTCTTTGAGGTTATCAACATGGAGTGAATTCATCCAGTATGTAAATGTTCAAAACAAGCATTCAAAACCATATATCATATTGGCTAGGACCATCCCTCAGCTAAAAAAAAGAAGCAGTTAAAGAAAAACAAACCAAAACCGAATCAACCAACCAACCAACCAAACAAAAAAATCAAAAAGCTCCAATCTTCTTGGTTTCAACCATCAGTTCCCTGGCCCAGAGAATTTAGGGCCGCTAAATTATGAGAGTATTTTGTATGAGTTTTTGTATTAATCCGACCATTTGAGAAAGTAAATTACTCATCAAATGAGGTATGATCTAAACTCTCTAAGTAATTAAATAAAACAATATTTTTAATGTTCCACAGCCCTCATTTTTAAGGAGAAGACCTCAAAGCTTAAGTCTAATAAACAGTCTTGTGACCAGACTGATACATATTGAATTGAAAAAGCAAAACCCCAATTAGGAAGGAATAAAAAATATAAATTAAATGTTTGATGCTATAATTGAGTAGGGTTTTGATCATTTTCAGTACAAAAATATTGACTTCCTTACAAAGAGATTCAGAAAAAGAATTCAATTTTAAGGACATGGATTTCTCTCTCTTTTTAGAAAGACAGTGTTTCTTTATTGAAACTGGAAAAATTTAAATATACATCTTCTAAATTAAAATCAGCTTGTTTTACAGAGTTGGCATACAACAGTTGCACTGCAGATGGGAACAGACAACGATATGAAAAACTGCTGTTAAGTTGCCACATAAGTCTGAATAATATTACTTCGACTAGAAAAACATGTAACCAATTTTAATTTAATTTGGTACAAAAGTCTTTATGCATTTTGCATAATGCTCTTCACAGCTCAGAAAAATCTACTCTTATCCCGCACTCCAAATTACAACCAGGATATATCAGAACAATATACATTAATTACAATTGGATCAGAATCTGTTCACATTGACAAAAATGGCAGGTTTTAAACCCATAATCCCAGTAATAAGAAAAACAGTGTGAAGAAACTGACGTCAATTGTGCTTAAAGAAAAAACACATGACATATTGATGTTTCAAGGGGTGTAATGGAAATACCAATTCCTTTTTTTGATAAGGTTCCTCAGCTTGTAACAGTAATTTAAGAGCTTCTTTTCCCAGAGCTGTTGTAAGAGAGAGCTTCACTGACAATTTTTTATTGCTCTCTTCTTAAAACTTCAGAAGCCTCTTGGGGTTAACCAATATAGGAAAAGTTGTATCTTTTTTCTCTGCCACATAAATGGCAGATGAGTTTTCCTTTGCAGGAAAGTGGTTACAAATCCATTTTTGTTATGATTATAACAATCAACAACAATAAACAACAAAAGTGCTGCCCTTTATAAGAGCTTCATAGCAGGGTAATTATTTTTTTACTTTCTTTTTAATAGTCAACCCTTTAGCATCAAGAATCTTGAACAATAACTAGTGCTATAGTAGAACTAAAGATAGGAGAGACTTTGTAAGAAAAAAAGGGCTAAACACATTTAGCAAATTGCCACAAACAATTGCCTGTTCATGTAACAAGAAGACCACAGCTAGCTGCGTTTTTATGCCTAATTAGTAAGAATTATACAGAACCATCCAATGTTACCAACATAAAAGGTCTGGACATTTTGCAGAAGAAACCTAGGGGCAGTTCAAAATATCTTCAAATGACTGCAGTATATCTAAACAGGAATGCAACCATTACTTTCCTGGCATTACTGAATATCTGTGATTCATGCCGAAAGGTTATCATTTTATACAGTTAGGAGTCCTCCATTCCATTCCATTCTGAGATAGAAGAATAAAGGAGTAATTTCACAAGAGGAGCCATGCTGTTTTAATATTAACTTTTCCATTTCAGTTGAATTTATTTTGGCTTCTGACAAACAAAACCTATCAATTCAAGCTACTCTTAGTACATTATTTATACTCCTAGAGATAATATATGTATTTTTTTAAGAAAAAGTTTTTACCTAAGAAGAAATTTGTTAACAACTTTATCATTTGGAATACAGATTTAAATAAAATTAAGTGATCTTTTCAACCAAGTTGTTGGCAGACAACAAATGGATTCTAGAATTGTTGGAAAGTGGGTAAGTTTGTTAAACAATTCTTCGGACTTCAAAAAACCTCTTCAAATAGTAGATTTGTCCCAGTGTCATGGCAACTAGTACAAGGGCTTCAAAGAATGACCAGAGAACCACTCTGTTATTAGTGTTGTCGTTAACTGAAGAAAAAAAACAAGAAGAAAAACACACTTAACACATAGAAATCAAATAGAATTGTATAGTGTGTACCTAGAATCTAGGCCTGCTTCCTCCTATGTGAGGCTGTCATTTCTGTTTAGATCACTAACTGAAACCCTGTTGTAGCCCACGGTCATCTAAGCTATAGGAGGTAGGTATATAAAAGGGTCAGATTATGATATTCTCTTTCATTACAGATTTGGACGTCCTTTTCCTTCATTGACTTTAGACACCAAAAGAGACCCCATGCATTTGATCTGGATGACCCTTGAAGATTTTGTCCTCTCCAGTTTGTTTCTAACGATTAGTGCTGCAGTTCTTTTATTATAACGTTTTATTTTGAAATTATATAGTAGCACAATATCATTAACAGTGTTCAGAAGCAGAACATGAAGTGCTCAGAGATTTTTTTAATCCACAGCAGGAAAAACAGAGGGTGTTATGCACATGTCAGACACAAAACAGAGTCTTATGGCAACTTAAAGAGTAATAGCTGGAAAGCATTGCTTGTGGGCCATTTCATCAGATACAAGTTGGATGCAGTTCACAAAAACTTAATGCTAAATAATATGCACTAGTTTTTAAGCTGTCACAAGACTGGTTTTGCTACAAAAAAACAAAACAAAGATATCCTAACATGATTCTCCTTGACACTTTTTCAAAATGTCAAAAATTTAATTTTGCAAAGAATGAGGCAGCATTTACATTTGTAAGAAGTGTTCCAGCATACTTTATGTAATTTTTTAAAAAAGAAATCTCAATTTGAAAGACAGCTAGCATGCCATAGCATCTAAGAGACCACTGAGCTACAAATCAGGCAATCAGTGGTTCAAATTTCTTAGTAATGATCTGATTTGAATGAAAATTTTTATTGGCCTCTGCCCATTCAACCGTCTACATGAAATGAAGATAAATCTAAACATATTGGTAAAAATCAAACTACTTTTCTAGGCTGTCATTAGGGATATGATAATATACATAAAAAAATCCCAAGGTTATATTGCAGCCCGTGTTTCTGTACCTCTTCCACTGTTTCAAAGATAAAACAACAAACTCTCAGAAACCTCGTGATACAGTACTTGCCTGCTACTAAAAAGACAAGTTGGGGAAGAATATAGCAATTTGTCTTCCCACTCTGATTCTGTCAATACACCACATTCTTCTTCCAGGCTGGGAGTGGGGTGGGGGAAAACACTTAATTGTTCCATCTCTCTACATCAGCTTTGTGTAAACACTTGTATAGAAGTTTCTGTTGCCTAAGGCAGCTAAGAAAGCCAATCTGATTATGGGCTGCATCAATAGAAGTGTAGTGTCTAAGTCAAAGGAAGTGATGGTATCCTCTATTTTGTTTTGGTCAGACCCCCATCCCTCCTGGAATAATACTGTGTCCAGTTCTGGGCACCACAGTTCAGGAAAGATATGGACAAGGTGGAAGATGTCCAGAAAATGAAATCCTGGAAACTATGAAGCCCCATAGGGACTGGTCAGGGAGCTGCGGTATATTTAACCTGGACAAGAGAAGACAAGAGAAGGGTAAGAGACAACATAATAGCCATTTTTAAATATTTGAAGGGTTGTCATAGGGAGGATGGAGCAAGCCTGTTCTCTGCTGCTTCAGAGACTAGGACACTGTGAAATAATGGCTTCAAACTTCAGGAAAAGATATTCCATCAGAACTTTCTGATGGTAAGAGAAATTTGACAGTGCAATCTGCTGCTGGCTCAATGGAGTATGATGGAATCTCCTTCTCTGGGGTTTTTTAAACAAAGGTTCTCTTTGTCTTCTTGAAAAACTTTGCCCTTTGTGTTATTACAGAGATGTTACTAGCAGGCATTCACAGCAGAAAAATCAAGAAAAAAAAAGAACCACACAGTTCCTAGAGGCCAGAGAAGCAGAGCATGCAGAAAGACAGGGGAAGGGTTAAGGATGGCCCAATGTGAGGAGAAATTCTCCCTTTCGGACTACAGCTCCCAGAATCTCCCAGCCATCATAGCTGTAGTCCCAAAGGAGTATCTCTTCCAGCTCCAACAGATTTCCCGCAAACATTCCCACTCTTCTTTTTCCTCCTTCCTCTTCCATACTATGGGTTAAAATCTCAAATGGCAAGGACACGTTTGTGGATCCAGCAGGACCCAAATGCTGAAAACTGCTTCAGAGACTAGGATACTGTGGAGCAATGGCTTCAAACTTCAGAAAAGATATTCTGTCTAAACGTTAGGGAAAACTTCCTGAGGGTAAGAGTAATTTGACAGTAGAATATGTTGCTGCCTTAATGGAGTATGGTCTCCTTCTTTGTAGGTTTTTAAACAGAGGTTGGATGATCATCTGCTGGGAATGTTTTGATGGTGTATTCCTACATGGTAGAATGTGGTTGGACTGGATGGCCCTTGTGGTCTCTTCTAAACCTATGATTCTGTTATTCTGTGATTCAATAATACATACTTGCTCGATGTATCCTTTCACGAACTTCCATGTACTCCTGTTCATGCTTGATGGCTGTCATGGCCACTGCTAATTCATTAATCATTTCTTCTAGCTTGTTCTGATGCGCTATAAATGGATCACAAAGACATCACATTTATGGGGCAAATAAAGTAATCAAACTACAATTCCACAGAAGTCTGAAGCCTCCTCAGATAGCAAATATGGATCTTTGGGAAAAGAAAAAGCTTGATTTTTGACAAACACCATACAATTCTTTGCATGTGCAGTCAGTCCACCATCAATAATGTATATTTCAAAACAGAACATCTGTCTGGGTATGGGAATGCTATTCCAGAGAGCCCGTCCTCTTCACATACTGCCCCCACTTTCACATTTAATTGATCTGTTTTGGGAGATATTGACATAACGGACTACATCTTTACCACTTCCATTAGCAACAAGTCACAAAATTAATTTAGACCAAAATTTGTACTACATAATGTAAGAACAATGAAGTTCTGTCATGATGTTTAGGACAATCGCATAAGTACCCTGTTCATAAGGCTTTTTATATATTCTATATACCAGATGTGAGCAATTATAGGATGCTGGTGTGTGTGTGAATTAGTCTTGGAGACCTGGAGATGCTGACCCCTAACTACACCATCCACTCAAAAGGAAAAATGCCCCTAAATGTGCCATAAAATCCTCTCTTGGCTGTGGGGGACATTTTTGCCCTCTTTCTAGGGCTCTTGGGCCTTTTATTCAAAACAGGAAGTGATCTGCTTTACTTCAGCTTTTTTTTTAAAAAGGCCTTCTCTGACTTAAAACAGCACAACAGGATTATAAAACTAGATTGGACCATGTAGGCTAATCTCCTGATCATCGTAGTAAATTCAGAGCTAAAACATCTGTATCATGGATGCTATGATAACAAGAAATCAAAGGCATAAGAAAAATCTTTTTGTCTTAAAAACCTTTAAACCAATTTGGTAAATTCTTTCATATTGAAGTCTGGATGAGTTTGCATTCCAGTATGAGGGGTGGAACGAAACTGGTAAACGGTCAAATATATTAGCTCATCTTAGCTTTAACCTCTTCTTGCAGTAAAAATGTGGTATTTCAATTTTGTATAACCAGAAAAAAAAATTATGAAAGCTGGAACCTGACAAGACGCATGGCTTCTGTCATAATGTATTTCTTGTGTGTATATATATATATGTGTGTGTGTGTGTGTGTGTGTGTGACGAAGGGTAGCCAGTGCATGGAAATGGAAGACCTATTGGAGCACTGCAAAATATTGCAAAGCGTTTGTTGACTGCAATACTGTATCTGTTTGAAGCCTAGTGTGTACAGCAGGCCCTCCAGGTTGGCAGGGGACTGGGCCATGGAATCCCCACGAAAGTGAAGTAACTGTGAATAACTCCCTCCAGTGAGTACTCCCCCTTCCTTGCCTGCTGCTGCCCATTGGGCAATCACAATCTTTCCTCCCCTTCTTCCACCCACCCGCCACAGGGGTGATTGCGCAGGCAGGAGAAAGCGAGGGGAGATCTTTCATCCCCTTCACTTTCCCACCTGCCAGGGAAGGGGAGAGGAGAATGGAGGATGGGCAAGCAGGCACCGCGAATAATCAACCCCACAAGAGTCAAATCCACAAATGTGACAGGAGAACTGTATATTCAAGTATCAAATGGCTAATTGCTTTATTGCTCAATGTTACTGTGTATCCAGTAGAGAGAGAAAGATCAGAAAGAGGGGAAATGAAAGTACCAAAATATGTTGTGAGAACTGGAAAGGCTCAGGGATAAGCAACAAGAAACATGTCCTCACTTCAAGGATGAAAGGAACATAAACAACTGGAAGTATGAACATTGTCTAACTACTGTGGGGAGATGTCTACTTGATGATCCTTCCCACTTACAGCTTTATATGCCCAAATTTGTATAAGAAAGTATTCAAATTATGATCACACTTCAGAAGAAGTATGCTTGCTGCTTGCTTGTCACAAATAAATACTACTGGCTACCTCTGAGTGTAATTGTGCATTGTGAGTCATCCAGGGAATAACAGAATTCCAATGATAGTGTTGTGGGCAAAGTATGAACACCTGAGAAAGCACAATGGAACACATCCTTGCTTAGATTGTCAGGCAGTACAAAGCCTATTGTATGATTCCACCATTGATATTCGGGAAATGAACAAGAATAAGGAGAAATCAAGATCTTTTAAAATGGAGGCCCAAACTATGAGCAGCATGCAGAAGATCTAACAAGCTCCTTAAAGGCAGAACAAATACCATTCCAGTATCGCTACTACCTATAAAGAAATATAAGAGGTAAACAGAGATTCAAAGGCAAAAAAATTAAAGACAGTATTCATATGGGGACCATTTTAGCATCAGATAACTTCTAGAATGCATTCCTTTTAACACTGTGGAAGATTAACCTGACCTGCCAACCAATTGAAAGTTGAAATGGAAAATTCTCAACGTGGAAATTATCTTGATTGTTCCGATAGCTCCAATAAGACACTGGCTAGGAACGCCATTCCACAATGCTCCCTTTGCGGAAAAGCATAATGGAAACTCTACTTATAAAAGTAGATGGAAATGAGGATGAATAACTGACTTGTCACAGAACAGGCTAGAAGGACAATACCCTCTATTAAAATAATGCTTAATTGGCTAAAACCACTGGAGGAAAGGATGATCTACTCTAGAGTCACCAAGGAGCCACTTGGAGGAAAGAAAGACTAAGGTTCCAAGAAAAAAAGAAAGGGTTGCAATAAAAAACTGACAATTCTGCAAAGCTAGAACAAAGCAAGTTCATTTGCCTCCTGAGGCATGCCTCACTAAGGAGGAGCAAGAAGAAGGAAACTTTAGAAATGCCTAGCATATATATGTGCCTAGTATGTATGAACAAGTCACAAGTAGAGATGTAAAGCCAGTGGCCACTTGGCAGGATAATTTAAACTGCTTTTTGAAGCTAGTTCTGTGTAATTATGCGCAAATCTAAGAAGCCATTTTTAGGCCAACAATTCAAGCAACAAAAATTGTTTGAAACAACATAGAAGAGATCTTTTATTACATGCATGTATGTATATATTTATGCACGTATATGTATGTATGTGTGTTTCACACACACACACACACACACGATACTACTAAAAGTAATGCCTGTGCACCATTTTCTCTGAAACTGTTGATCCAAATGTGATGTAATTACACCACCACATACAGTACCAGTAATTCTTACTGCATGACTGACAGTTTCTGTATTTCTAGGCGTTGCACAAACATTGATATGAAACAGAAACAAAAAATAATCTTCAAGTTCTTGATCAAAGAATGTAATGCTGCAGGTTCAGAAATGCATACGGTGAGATAACAATTGATGAGAATATCACGTGAAGATGGGTAAAAAAGTTTAAAGAAGGCAAAACCAGAGTGGAAGACAAACCAGTGTGGAAGGCCATCAATAGCAGTCACCAGTGAAAACCAAAGTAGGCAGTATGACATGATCTGTGCAGATTGGTGTTCAACTGTTCAAAAGATTCTTGAGCAACTTGGCTGTCATCATAGTGCTGTTAATCAGATCATCCACAACAATACAGGAGAGTGTATACCAAGCAGGGTTCCTCATCAATTAATAATGTATTTGGAACTGCTGGAAGCATCTGAAGCCCACAATGATACCTTTTTCAGGAATGTTTCCACTGACTATGAGATTTGTACGGTCCAGAGACCAAGAATCAGTTCATGGAGTGGTGGTGCTTCACCTTCCCTAAAGCAAGAGATACAAAAACCAGCTCTCAACGCAGAAGAATGTTTTCTGGGATGACAAGAGGGTGATGATGCTTGATTCCTTTGAGCATGGGACAACAATGAAAAGCAACTGCTGCACTGCATCACTCTGGGAACTTCAGGAACCATAAAAAAACAGACCACATTCAGAGCTGAATGCAATGACAATGTATGACTCCACACTGTTACAGCAACATCACAAGTTCTTGTACAAATGGGATTGTCAGTTGTGCCAACTCCACCATACAGCTCCAATCTCGTACCCTAACGCTTTCACTGTTGGTCAAAAGAAGGAAAATCTTTGGGGATGGCACTTTGGTGATATAGACAGAGTGGGAGACAGTATTAGACTCTGAACCAAGGAGTGCATGAAAGACTTTTTCCAAAGTGGCTTTGACGAGTGGGTTCAAAGGTGGTACAAATGCATTGCCACTGATGAAGAGTATTTTGAATGATACCAAAGACAAAGAGTTACTTTGCACATGTATATAGCTGTGTATGTTTCATGTTGTTAATAAAGGACTTAGGACTTGACAGGCATTACTTTCAGTACAACCCTTGTATACAGTGTATACTCCTGGTTAATCTCTATTGTGCTGCAAAAAAGGTTTAATTGCGTTAAGTATATAAATCTACGAGAAAAAAACCTAGTATGACAGTAGTTAAAAGATGCACAAGGAAGACCATAACTACTTACAAGAGAATGGGATGAACTATAATAATAGGTTGCTTACCTATAACTGTTGTTCTCTGAATGGCCACCTGTAACTCACACACACTGGTTGTTCTGCACCTGTGCAGAGCCTGTTTGGAGCCTTTCAAAGTTGAGTGGATTGTTTTGATGGAACCTCTCCCCATTTACTGCAATGTCCAAACATGTCTCCCACCTTTTCCCTCAGTTTCCCTCAGTGGCACCTGTAAGAAGGAAAGGAAGATCTACTTGAGGGGAAAAGAGAAGGTTGTGTGAGTTTGCAGATGACCATTTGAAGAATCACAGTTATGGGTAAGCAATCTGTTCTTCTGCACCGTCTCTAGGACTCACACAAATTGGGAAACTAGCAAGTTATACTCGGGAAAGAGTTTCACCGCAGAAGCAAAATCAGTACTGTCCTTCCAAATCACAATTGCTATCTACTTCTTAAGATCATTTGATAATTTGATAATCATCAAACTTGTGAACTTGGTAATTGTGTATAAGGACTGAAAATTGGGTGTATGTTGCAGCGCATATATTATGCAGTAGTACTCCTGTCAGAAATGCAATTGAGATCAAAAATATTCTGGTGGAATGATCAGTAGCAAGCCTAGTAGCAGTTTCAATGCTAACTTTCAGGAAAGTTTTATTATTGCAAATTATTGCCAATAGATCCACTAAATTCTCAAAAGCCTGAAAGAAAAATGCATTTACCTAACCTCCCTACAAAGATAGTTCTAGAAATTAAGACTAGCCACTGAAAAGGTAGAAATATCCAGTTTTTCCCCCCAATATCCCCAACTTCTAAGTGTGGTTAAAGTTTTTCATTAGCTTTGAAGTTAAACAAGATGGGACCATCAAATGAAGAGTCTACTGTTCTTGCTGGAAAAAAAAATTGGAAGATTTTTATCAGAAGTGGTATGAGAGTCTAAATGCATTCATCATGATGTCTGCTTCATAGCTGGCCATATATCAAGTTGCAAAGATTTAATGAGCAGCCTTAAAAAATGGATGCAGTATGCCTGCCATTATCACACAAATTGTCAATGAAAGGAGTTGACAGGCAGACCATGCAAATTTAATAAACAACATTTTTGTGGGAAGGAGCAGTTGCTGAGCAGTTATTTCTGCTGATACAACTCAATCAGTGCTGTCACTTACCCAAAAGTGCTCACTGTGGCTTCTCCTTGGTTCTCCATAGGAAGGGCCCACAGTGGCTGAATTAGCTACTGGATGCTTAAACAGAAAATCGCATCTTCACTTCCCCACTGTACAGTGGCCCCTCCACATTCATGAGAGTTCAGGATGCAGAACCCTTGTGAAAGTGGAAAAATTGCAACTAACCTTTTTGCGATCGCCCTCTCATTTCCTTTTGGGCTCTGGTGCAGGAGCCTTCCTTCTCAGCATCAGGGCCAGAGGTAAAGGAACAAGAGGGGAAAGCTACAGAAGCGACAAGGGAAGTGCTGTCACACACATGTCTTCCTCCACTCCACTACCTTTATCTTTTGCCTTGGCATGAGTTTTCAGTGTGCGGACAGAGACAAGGGGATGGGAGAGGGAGCTCCAGAAGGCAGAAGGAAAGGGTGTACTGCCCCTCCTTATCTTTTGCCATAAGCAAATTCTTAGTGCCAGGGCAGAGCCAAGGCAATAGGAGGGGAAACCTCCAGAATGCAGAAGGAAAAGGCATGCCATGCTGCTTTTCCCCCACCATCACCTTACCATTAGTGCTATGCAAGTCCTCACAGCTGGGCCAGAGGCAAGGAGATGGGACAGGACAGCTCCAGAGTGGATAAAGCAAACATGCTCACCATATCTCTTCTCTCACTGCCTTACCTTTTGCCTCAGTACACTTCCCTTCTTTTTCCCCACTGGCAAAATACAAGGGAATGGGAGGAGGAGAATGGAGAGGCACGGGCACCTTGTGAATAATCAAATTCGCAAGAGTCAAAATTGCAAATGTGGAGGGAGAAGAACAGGCTGATTACCCGTAATTGTGGTTCTTGGAGTGGTCATCTGTGAACTCTCACAAACAGGTCATCTACGCCTGCCCAGTGCACTGTTCAGAATCTTCTAGATAGCAAGCATGTTGGCCAGAACCCTGCCCCCCTCCCCAGTGGCTATATAAGTCACCTTCCTGCCGAAACCCTCAGTTCCATGGCTGCCTAAGGCAGCAGCAAAAGGATCAAAGAACAGAGCAGGACATGAAAGAGTGGATGTAAGACAGGGTTGTGTGATTTCACAGATGACCACTCAAAGAACCACAGTGACAAGAAACCAACCTGTTCTTCTTCTTCTTTGTGGTTCCTGTGACTCACAGAAATGAGAGACTAGTGAGCTACAAACCATAGGAGGTGGGAATGTCAAGCAACAGAAGACAACAACATTGTCCTCCCAAACACAGCATCATCTCTTGACCTATTGTCCAGTCTGTAATGTGAGATGAAGGTTGAATGCTGTGCTCTTGTGGCAGCTCTGCAGATCTCATGCAGTGGCACTCCCTGTGAAAGCAGCTAGAGCCCTGGTGGCATGGCTGCTCAGCTCTGTAGGAGGCTGCTTGTTGGCCAGTTCAAAGGTAAGTCTAATGGTGGAGGACACCCACTTGGGTAGTCTCTGTGATGACATTGTTAGCCCCTTCTTGACAGACGAATAACATACGAAGAGTCTCTGGGAATTTCTGAATTCTGCTTACATGGCACATAGAAGGGCAGAGCCTGTCCGATGTCAAGGCAATGGAGGTTGCACTCCAGGATTCTAGATGGGGTCTGCATGAAGACAGGAAGTATGATACTCTGATTGAGGTGGAAATCTGAAAAAACCTTTGAAGAGATGTCAGGTCAAAGCACCATCTTTTCCTTCTGGAATCAAAGATATGGTTGGTCCACTCTGAGAGCACAGAGCTCACCTGCCCTTCTTGTGGAGCTATCATCTGTTTTCCATGACAGTAAAACTAATGTCAGAGGTACTCATGGGCTCAAAGGTCCTCTCTGACAGCTGGGACAAACAAGCTGTAAATTCCAGGACAGAACTAGAGGTGTAACAGGCGGATGGAGTTTTTATAACCTTTCAGCAACCTCTTGATGGTAGGATCCAAGGGGGGGGGGGGAAGATGTCAGCACAGCTGGTAGCCTGAACCACTGGTTCAGGACTACCTGCTGCAAACTTGCAGGGAAAACGTCTCCTGGGGACCCTTGTGGTCCCCCAAAATAAGCCCCTCTTAGAAGGTAGGGGGAGCAGAGCAGCTCACAAGTCCTGGAATGTCCCGGTGCCAGCGAAGAAGTGGAGGGACTGATGCCGAAAGGATGGAGCTGAAATGAAGTAGATTTGCAGCCAGTTATATAACTGTCGAGCGCTGGCAAAAACCTTTTTTAAAAGAAGAGGATACAACTTAACAAGCCAGTTGAAACGATGAGCAATGATGTCAAACCGATCTGAAACCTGATTGCACTCCTGGTGTAGCCTGTCATGGTGAAGATCCGTGATTTTGAATAAAAAGAAAGGAGATGGATGGGCTTAGTAAGTGGAGAATTAACTCTTTCTTTCCCCGGAAGTACTTGGGTGAGCTTCCCCTCTTCGTTTTAGAGCGAGAGCTCTAAAGGAACTTTTAAGCAGCACCTTTGTGCTGAATTGTTTCTTTATAGGACTTTAGGCTCTTGGATTCATTTATTTTTTTGAAACTGGTATTTTCATTGAAGGAGAAAGGAGGAAGCGGAAAGGGATTAAAGGCAGAGATTTAAAAAACTGGAAGGGGGGGAAAAGATGGCAAGGATGGAGACTGTTCTGGGAGAATAGAAAGATTATATACTGTGCTTGACCTTGAAAAGTATCTGGATGTTCTTTTCCTATCTGAAATAAAACTGGAATATTTTGAAAGGTCCATAGAGGATTAGCCCCAACAAGACAGGTGAAGAGTCAAGAGAAAATCCGGGGAACATTTTAAAATAGGTTTGAAACAGATGGGTCTGAAATGAAGAATGAACTGAAATGAACCGATTTGAAAGCAGAAATAAGGACAAATAAATTTTTGTTCCTTTGGAAATGAATTAGCTTCAAGAAGAGAGGTGAAGATACTAAAGGGTGGACATAGAAAGAAAGAGATCTGAACTCTGGTGAATATTAATAGAATCATAGAAATGTAGAGTTGGAAGAGACCCCAGGGGCCATCCAGTCCAACTCCCTGCCATGCAGGAACACCCTCAAAGCACTCCCTTGGACAGATGGGCATCCAGCCTCTGCTTAAAAACCTCCAAGGAAGGAGACTCCACTACACTCCCTGGAGGCAGCAGATTCCACTGCCGGACAGCCCTGACCATCAGGAAGTTCTTCCTGAGGTTCAGGTGGAATCTCCTTTCCTGCAGCTTGAACCCATTGCTCCTTTTCCTGGTCTCTGGAGCAGCGGAAAACAAGCCCTCTCCTTCCTCTACATGGCATCCCTTCAAATATTTAAACATGGCTATCATATTGATGAAATACAAAATTTATAATGAATTAATGGTTGAATATATCTTAATTTTTTTTTCAGAATAGTAAAGTTAATTTTGAATTTGCTTTTCTTGCAGTAAAAGACAGATAGAAATAGTTTGAGAAAAGTTTAAAAATTTGAACTAGTTGACTGATATACTGTAGATTTTATATTGAAAAGCATATTTTTTAAAATAAGAGTTCTGGATATTATCTTGATAAAAGATTTGATAAGGATTATGTGGAAAAAGAACAGTGAGATAAGATACGGTTACAGGTCAAAAGAAGACAACACAGACACAAATTCAACCACAAGTCTTGGAAAGAAGAGGATCCACGGGCTCCAAAATGATGGAGATGAACATGTTACTTGAAGAATTTCAAAATATGAGAATGACATGATGGAAGAATTAAAGGCAACAAAGATAGAGATAAGAACGGCGAGGACAGAAATAAAGCAAGATCTGAAAAAAGAGGTAGAAAGCCTGAATCACAGCCTGCAAAAACTTACAACAGACTTATCCAACAATGGATCAAAAAGTGGAAGACATTAGAGAAAAAAGTCAGAAATGGGAAAACCTGGTAGAACAAATGAAGAAAGAACAGCAAAAGATAAAGAAGCTATAATGCGGTTGGAAATACATCAACAAAGCAGATCCTTGAAACTGAGGGGACTCCCCGAACAAAAAGAGGAAAATTTAAATCAAATAGTAACAGATATTTTAGCACCATATATAGGCCAAAGAAGAGCAAGACTTGAGCATGAGATAGACAAGGCCTTTAGAACTGAATCGACAGTGGCAAAACAAAGAGATTTACCCAGAATCCAGAATCCAGAAGATGGATGGTACTGCAGGTATTGACATCAAGATGTCAAAATTTTCCCGAAATTTTCCCACTAAGACCTTCTGGTTGAAGGCCTGTGGATGGTTTTGATGATCTGCCTCACAGGTTGAGATAATGATGATAATGGTGGATGTTTCATGCTGTAAGTTTGAAGCTGTGAATGGTGGGATGTCTGTTAGTACTGTCTTGGATAGTGAGGGGGTTCAGTCTGGATAGCAACCTCTGAAAATGACCCTTCGACAGTGTCAACAGAGGAGTGAACCATAGTTGCCTAAGCCACCACAAAGTGATCAGAAGAGCCCTGGCTCCATCCTGCTGGATCTTTGTCAACACTCTGGTGCTGAGGGGAAACAGTGGGAAAGCATACACAATAGGACCTCTGCAGCTGAACAAGAACCCATCCCTTAGAGAGCTGTTGGTTGTTCCGCTCCTGGAGCAAAAGATGTGGCACTGCTTGCTGACCAGGGACACAAAAAGGTCTACTGAAGAATGCTCCACATCGTGAAGATGTTCTTCAGAGTGCCCCTGTGCAGCTTCCACTCGGGGCAGGATAGAAGCATGTGACTGAGGTCAGAACATTCTGATGTCTGGGAAGGTGCACACCTATAGGAAATCTCCGTCTAAGTACCAGTCCCATGTTACAGAGTCAGGTCCAGGAGAATCCTGGACTGAATGCTTCTTTGTTTGTTTATATAGCACATTATTGTGGTTTTGTCTCTGAGGACCTGAACCATTTCATTCTGGAGGCAATCCTTGAAGGTCATGGTGAGGAGCTCCAGGGCATTTATGTGATGCTCCTTGTCACGTGTTAACCTCTAAACCTGAATCCATTGGTGTGGGCTCTCCATCCACTCTGGAAGGCATCTGTTGTACAGCTATTGATGATGGAGAAGGCAAGAAAGGCATATCTTCCAGGACATTGCGACTGTCTTGCTACTATGTCAGGGAGTGGGAGATTAGTGTCAGGAACAGATTCACGCTCACACGTATTCAATAAACTTGATAGAAGATTTACTGAAACATAGCAAGGGATGCTGTCTTACAGACGTCAAAGCTCGAGAGTGGGATCTGGTTCCCACACTCTACACTTAAAAGGACAGTTTCCCCTGAGATAGTTGTAAAAAGGACAAACGACCCCAATCACCATGACGACTATCTGTCCAACAGTTCCTTTGAAATTCCAGCCGGAAGGAATGTTCAACACCTAGGAATAACCTAACATTCTACTATCACCATTCCCACAGGCAGCTGCCATACAAAAGCAATAAAATGTGGGGGCACCCCGACATCCTGCCCCCCTTCAGGAAAAAAAAATACATACAGACATATATATATGATCCACAGAAAATACCACAGAACGGTAGAAATACAGGAAGACTAAACAGCAAAATAAATGCAGCAGAAAAATCAATCGGGGCGTTGAGGAACATCAGCCGGTGAAGAAGTCAGCGAAGGGGCCCTCTTCAGCAAACTGGAATGAAAAACAGGATGAATAGCTTTGAGGGAAGAAGGGAGATCCAGTTCAAAAGAGACATCATTAATAGCCCGTTTCACAGGAAAAGGACCGAGAAAGCGAGGGGAAAGTTTCTTAGATGGGGAGGGTGAGGAAATATTCTTAGAAGAAAGGAAGACCAAATCACCAGGTTTATAAGGGGGATTAGGCTGCCGTTTACGGTAGCGAAGCGTTTGTGGGAAGCCTTGGCGAGGGAGAGAGCACGCGAGACGGATTGCCAAATGTCAGAAAATTTAGAGACCCAAGCAGAGACAGAGGGAGGAGCGGAAGAAGGGGGGGGGAAGGGGAAGGTAGAAAACCGTAAACAATCTCAAAGGGGGGCTTCCCAGTGGAGGAATGAACTGCATGGTTAATAGCAAATTCAGCAAAAGGGAGGAGCGAGGCCCAATTAGATTGGTTCTCAGAAACAAAACATCTAAGAAACTGCTCAAGGGATTTGTTAACACGCTCAGATTGGCCATCCGTCTGGGGGTGATAAGCACTGCTGAGTTTTTGAGTGACGCCCAGTGTTTTCAGTAGACACGACCAAAACTTGGAAGTAAAAACAGGATCCCTGTCCGAAATGATTACAGAAGGCAATCCGTGAAGTTTCCATACATGAGCAACAAACAGGTCAGCCAATTTCTCAGCACAAGGGACCCTTTTTTAGGGGCACAAAATGACATTGTTTGGAAAAACGATCAGTAATAACCCAGATGACATGAAAACCTTGTGAGGAGGGGAGAGATACGATAAAGTCCCATGCAACGACCGCCCAAGGGCCAGAAGGAACAGGCAAAGGTTGTAGTAGCCCTTGAGGCTTAGACGTGGGTGATTTAGCAACGTTGCAAGTGGCACACTGTTTAATATAAGTCTGCACAGAGGAGTTTAATCCAGGCCACCAAAAGAGACGGCGAATCGCGTGCAATGTCTTCAAAAACCCAAAATGTCCAGCGGGTTTGGAATCGTGATGACGATGAAGGACATGCTCGCGGGCAGCAGGGAGAACATAGACCTTTGTGCCATAGAAGGGGAGATTGTCAACCCATGTAATTTTGTCCTTGTTCGCCGGAAGCCAGGAATCCCCGTGCGCTGAATGAACGATAGCATCGCGGAGAGCGGAGTCACAGAGGGAAGAGGCAGAAAGCCTTGTTTTAGCTGTAGCGCGAGTAGTGACTTGAGAAGCCAGAGAGGAGGCAGGAAATAAGGTTTTGGAGGGGGGGAGGCAGCAGGAAGTCCCGCAAAACAGGGAAGCCAAGAGAGAGGGTTCGCCAGCTGGTTAGTGCGGCCAGGTTTAAAAACAATTTTAAATTGGAATCTCTGGAAAAATTCAGCCCATCTCACCTGTTTAGGGGAAAGTTTCTTAGCTGACTGCAGGGCTTGCAAATTCCTATGATCAGTCCAAACTTCAAAGGGGATTCGGGCCCCTTCTAACAAATGACGCCAAGAGGAGAGCGCAAAATGAATAGCCTTGGCTTCTTTCTCCCAAATAGGCCAATTAGATTGTTGAGTAGAAAACTTCTTAGAAATGAAGGCACAAGGCTTGAGCGCTCCCGCAGTGTCATGTTGTAAAAGAACGGCCGCCATGGCAAAATCCGAAGCATCAGTTTGCACAATGAATTTCTTGGTGCTATCGGGAAAAGAAGCAATGGCTCAGAGGTAAATTTGGATTTCAAATGGTCAAACGCCGACTGACACTCAGGGGACCAACAAAGTCTACGTGTTTTGCTTGCAGATGAACCTTTAGGTGTCCGTAAAAGGTTAGTGAGTGGAAGCGCTATTGCAGCAAAATCCTCGATAAAGTTACGGTAGAAGTTCGCAAAGCCAAGAAATTGCTGCAGTTGTTTCAAAGTTTTGGGAATGGGCCATTTCAAAATGGAGTCAATTTTTGAGGGGTCCATTTTCAGTGAACAATCTTGAATCCTATAGCCCAAGTAATCAAAAGTTTGGGTGTCAAACTGACATTTAGAGAGATTAACCACGAGATTATTGTCTATCAGCCGTTTAAGCACTTCACGGACCAATGACACATGAGATTCCATGGAATCTGCATAAATTAGAATGTCATCCAAATAAATCAGAACCCCCTGATACAATAAGTCATGAAAAATGGTGTTCAGAAACATTTGAAACACAGACGGTCCAGATTGTAAACCAAAAGGAAGAACCGTCCATTTAAAGTTACCGAGCGGTGTTGCGAAGGTGGTAAGCCACTCAGAGCCCGGGTCCATCCTAACCCTGTGGAAAGCCTCCTTTAGATCAAGTTTGGTGAAATATTTTCCTTGAACAAGGTGGTCCAAAACAGTCCGTATCAGAGGGATGGGATAACAATTGGAAGATATAACTTGGTTAATAGCAGAGTAGTTAACTATCAGCCTCGGATCCGCGCTGGATCTTTCCTCTTTCGGAAGAAAACGGGACTCGCCGTGGGGGCTGTAGAAGGCTTGATGAATCCACGAGCCAAGTTTTTATTCAGGAACTTCTTGAGAGCAAGGAGTTCTTGTTGGCTCATGGGGTAAATTTTTGGTTTAGGTAGTTTGGCCCCGTCAACCAATTCCAGTTTACAGTCGAAATCTGTGTGTGGGGGCAATTTGTCAGCTTCCCTCTCGTGGAAAGCCTTATGCAAGTCCCGGTAGTGTGAAGGAATATGTTGCATCTCTTCATGGGAAATGGGAAAGTTTGATTCTGAAGAGGATAGAGTGCCAGCAGTCCAGTTTATTTGGGGGTTATATTCACAAAGCCAATCGATTCCCAAGACCAATTTGAACTGCACCGCCTTGGGAACCAGAAAGCGCATGCTGTAATTGTTTTTTCCCATTTGAAATGAGATGGGCTTAGTAATTTTGCCAATTACTCCTCCAGTCATTGAGGTCCCATCCATTTGAGTTAATTTGATGGGGCGTTCCAAGGGCTCATAAAGGATTTGTAAATCCTTAGCCAGTTTGGGGTGTAACAAGCTTCTGGAGCAACCAGAGTCAATTAATGCACTATGTACATGCATAGTCCCATCTCTGCCAATAAGCGTAACTGTGGTGTAGAAATGGGGAATTTTTGGAGTACTTACGGCTGTTCCCGCTGCCTGCCAGTCATCGCCGTCGTGTTCAGAATCTCCGTCTGTCTCAGATGAGGACGAAGTGGTGGATTCAGCGTCGGGAGCGAAGTTTCCTGTCGCAGCTGCCGGGGCCTTAGAAGCGCGTCTAAGTGGTTGTTTGACAGCCGCTGGCTGACTTGTGGATTCCTTATTCTTGGTGTCTGCTCGTGCTCCCTTAATCCCAGCCGGGGCTTGGTTTTCAGGGCAAGTATTAGCAAGGTGACCCGTTTTGCCACAGTTGAAGCACATTCCTAGACGGAGGCGATTGTTCCGTTCCTCAGCGTTGAGGATGATGGGACGGCGAGGTTGTCGTTTTGCCATGTCTTGTCGTTGCCGGTTCAGCTGCACCGTCTGGGTTATTCCTTCCACTTCAGTAGCTAGTCTGACCCAACCTAGTAGGGTCTGTGGGTTGGCCTGAAGTAAGCACCCGTGTAATATATCGGGATTTAGGCCATCTTTGTATAACTCAATAAGGATTTCGTCATTCCACAGGACTTTGGTGGCCAGGTTTCTGAATTCACGAGAATATGTCCCCACATCGTTCCTGCCTTGTTTCATTTGTTTTAGTTGATATTTGTGTTTTTCCAGTAGATGAGGGTCTTCAAAACGTTCACGCAGGTGGTTCATGAAGAGCTGCAGATTTTCAGTTTCTGGGGTGCGGGTGTCATATAAGTTCGCGACCCAGTCTGCTGCCAGTCCTTTCATCCTTTGGCTGAGGTATCGAATTTGGGCCACATCATCCCGGAAAAGATGGCCATTATCAATCATGAAATTATTTGCCATGGTCATAAAAAAAGAGAGCTTTTCCCCTTTTCCGTTGAATGACGCTTTCAGGTCTCCAACATTTCTGAGTAACGGTGGCGCTGGCGCTTGCCTGGCTGGTTGCCAGGGTGGACCAGGGGTGCCTGCTGTTGGGACGGCAGCTCGTGGTTCTCGTCCCGGTGTTCTCCCTGCCTGCGAGGGACGGAGGCGCATCTTGCGTAGCATGGTCTTGAGTTCAAGTATTTCCTCATCTTTTCTCTCCAGTTCCGTTTCCATTTGTTTTATCTCCTCCAGAAGGGAAAGGTCTTTTGCTGATGTGTCCCATCTAGCAGCCCTTCTGCGTTGTCTCAACGACATACGTGGTTTCTCTCCCCAGACCCAGGTTTGGCCGCTGGTGGGGGTTTCCGGAGCCTCGGTCAGGCGTAAGTTTCCCTTGGTATCCATGAGCACTTCGGTCTCTGCGGCTTCATCAGATTCTGCAGATGCATGCTCTTCTGCAGTAATGGACTGGTCCGTCGCTTGATACATTTTAGGAAAAAGACTCTCGAGCTTTCTGTCAGGAACAGATTCACGCTCACACGTATTCAATAAACTTGATAGAAGATTTATTGTAACATAGCAAGGGATGCTGTCTTACAGACGTCAAAGCTCGAGAGTGGGATCTGGTTCCCACACTCTACACTTAAAAGGACAGTTTCCCCTGAGATAGTTGTAAAAAGGACAAACGACCCCAATCACCATGACGACTATCTGTCCAACAGTTCCTTTGAAATTCCAGCCGGAAGGAATGTTCAACACCTAGGAATAACCTAACATTCTACTATCACCATTCCCACAGGCAGCTGCCATACAAAAGCAATAAAATGTGGGGGCACCCCGACAATTGGTCTTGGTACCATGAGCAGCTGTGATGGCTGGTGTCGAAGAGGATCAAAGACATTGAGGAACCAGACTGGAGAGATCTCATGCGAAGTATGGTGAGAGGCATTACAGCAGTGGTGGAGACCATTAGCCAAAGGAGGACCTGAACTGTCCTTGCCTTGACTGGCCTGGAATGCCAAAACCTTGAGACCATGATGAGTTCTTGAAGATCGCTGCTGATGCCACAAGATGTCCAAGAAAGGAGTCTGTTAGTCAAAGCCAACCCCCGAATAGAAGACAAAGTCAAAATGCTGTGAGAAACTGATAACCACAGATAATGAACCAAGTCAAGAGAACTGTTAGTCAAAAACTGAAAGCTGAAGAAGGCTCCTAATGGCTCTGGAACTACGATGGACAAGAATGAACTGGTGGTTTTGGTGGAAGGTGCCATATACAGCTGCTGGAGATGGAAGCAGGGTTCCACCAAAATGCTTGCTACTAAACTCTAGAAGGTTCTGAATAGCACACTGTGCAGGCACAGATTACCTATTTGTGTGTCACAGAGACCACAGCAACTTCTGGAGACCTTGGCACACTTGCCTTCTTTCTCTGTGCTGGCAAAGCACAAGGGAAGAAGATATTGGTGAGGAGAGGCATGGATACCTCACGAATAATAAAATTCACAAGAGTCAAATCTGCAAATATGGAGGGATTCTTGATGCGCTTTCATTTGCAAACTATTGTAACTGGTTTGTTCTGCTAACTGGGGCAGAGACACTCGAGCTTTTATGTCTAGAGAACTGGTCATCTACTACAACTGGCAATCACAAAAGTGCAGATTCTCCAAAAGAGATATTGCTTTTGGTCACTTACTAATGCATCAGAAAAAGTAGTGGCCCTCCGTCACCATGATCTTCACAGGAACAAATGTGAGGTCATGTAAAGTAGTACATTCTATCACAGTCCATGGATGCAGGAAGCACATGCCTGTGCTGCTGTGGACATGCACCCATCACATCTATTGACTATAATGGGAAGCAATGCTTAACGTTCCTGTTTTATGCTGTGGTTCTGGAACACAACGCTTGGAGGGCCCGGAGGGCACATTGTAGTTTAGGTCTATGGTGTAAAGAAAAAGGAATCTGACCCACAGACACCATCAAAAATGGAATGTTGCCTCAACACAAGTGTAAGATCCTTACTATGAGATGTGAAAAATTCAGCCATATGCTAAAATAGAAAGAACAAGTTGTTTACCTGTAAGTGTGGTTCTTCGAGTGGTCATCTGTACTTCACACCGTTGGGTTTCATGCCTGTGCAAAAGCTGATTTGGAACTTTCTAGGCCTGAGTATCTTAGCTCTGTCCTCTCCCCCACTGCAACTGTCATCCATGCTCATGCCAACAAAGCTACCACCACCTCAGTTTAAGTCCGCTGTAAATCTACTGGGACCTGAAAGTGGGGATGATAGGGTGGGTTTCTGTGAGGCCTCAGATGACCACTTGAAGAACAACAGTTGCAGATAAGCAACCTGTTCTTCTTCGTGGTCTCTGTGCCTCACACAACTGGGTGACTACAAAAACTTATTGTGGACGGTGGGAAGGTCACTGTAGGAGTGAAGACAGCACCATCCTGCCAAATCTCACACCTGATCTTGCTCTGGTGTGCAAATGGTAATCCTTTATGAAGGTAGATGTTTGCAATCACATTGCTGTCCTAGAGAGTTCTGTCAGGGGAAACCTACCTATAAAGCTGGTAAGGTCACAGTTGCCTTACTGGAATGTGCACTTAATCCCCCAGGAACAGGTCTATGAGCTAACTTGTAACATAGTTAGCACTTCCACAATCCATTTTGAAAATGCTGAGTTGAAACTGGCCTACCATTATTTCTGCCGGCATAGCACATACAAAGTCTGGTCAGGTCACAAAAGGACTATGTACATTGTACATAATACAGAGATATGAGCCGGAGATGTAATGTGTGAAGAAGCCTCTCCAATGGATCCTTTGGCTACTGAAAAAAATGTTAGCAGTACTGTATCTTGATTAAATGAAACTGGGAGGCAACTTATCCCCCCTGGAAAGTGAGAAAAGGTTCATCACATCTTAAAGCTGTTAATTCTCCTCCACTTTTTTCACTGAATCACTACCAAAAATGTTACTTGTAGTGTCAAAAGTCTTTCACTTACAATGGCTAAGGGCTCAAAAGTTTTTCTTGTTAGCTGGAATAATGCTAATGCTAACGATCATTTCAGTATCGGGAACTATACAGGCAGGCATAGGTGGTGCAATTCCTTCATAAACCTTTTTTTTACCAGTCTATTTGTGAAGAATGAATGAATGAATGGAATTTGTTAATTGGTTGATGTGCTATTACAGCCACAGGGTGACCTTTAAGGGAAGAAAAAGACTCACCCTTCTCCAAGAGATGCAACAAGTAATGTACTAGAGTGGACAGTGATGTTGGAAATGGTTGCTGTGATTTAGATTCCATGAAGGCACAGATGCTTTTCCACTTATAGTCATAAGAACGTCCAGTTGATGACTTTCTGGATGACCTCAGAACTGAGCATAATCTTGGGGAGTTTAAGATTTTATTCTTCAGGTTGTTGTCTCAGCATTCTGAGATCTGGATGGCAGACCTGCCCGGGACAGCAGGTCTCATGAATACTGAAGTAGCATCACATGGTTGCATGATATCTGACACAGCAATACAAACCACAGTTGTCTTGGAAAAGGGTGACTAGAATTTCACTGGTCCTGTCTTACACTATCTTGGCCACAGTCCTCCCTACCAAATGGAGTGGGAGAATCAGGTACATGAATGGTTTGGATCACCTTGGTAGGAACATGTCTCCCAGTGAGCCTTTCCCTCTGCCTGCCCTTGAACAGTATTGGAGGCACTTCCTATTCTCTCTGAAGCGAACAGATCTATCTTCAATTTCTCCTAACTGTTGATGATCTTTCTGAATGTCTGCGTAGATAACATCCACTTGTGTTCCAGGTATCTGTCCCAATTCAGAGAGTCTGCTAGAACATTCTTCCTGCCAGATGTAATGCAACAGGGTGAATTCCTCTTCTGCAGTACTAATTCCATAGAATGGTGGGGAGATACAGGACTGTTGAGGAGCGCTGCCTCCTTGATAGTTTATGTAACATACAACTTTGTGTCGTCTGTGACCACTTGCACAACTCTGTTCTTCAACTGGCCATTGAAAGACCAATATGCCTTGATCAATGCCAGTAACTCCAGTGAACTGATGTGAAGTATCGACCCTGATCCTATCCAGCGACCATGAACCTTCCTATCTGCACAAAATGCACCCCTGCCTGTTTGGAATTTGTGTTTGTGGTCGCAAGTGTTTTAAGTTTCTACTGATCAAGCATTTTTGTGCATTGTGCTCCTCCTCCAGGCAATATAAACACTGTAAGTATGCCTCAGAGAATGCAACTTTCAACTGCAGGTAGCGTAGTGTTAAAAAGAGCAGAAGGAGAAGTCACTAGGTAACGTCAAAGCTAGGTACAAAGGGAAGAAATGGGGGGGGGGAGAGGGGAGCTTAATGTGATTTTTTTAAATTTATTAAATACAAACATATCAAACAACAAGGAAAACCTAACTATACACATAACTATACTGAAAATAATAACAAGACATAATAGAGCATAATTGTCAGGAACTGAATCCACACATACAAATAGTACAGTGCATAAGGACAGGCTGCTTACCCGCAACTGTATTTCTTCAAGTGGTCTTCTGTGAAGTCACACAAATGGGGTTTATGCACCTGCGCGAAACAGCATTCAGAACCTTCTCGAAGCCTAGGAGTACACATTTTGGCAGTTGACCTCTCCCCCATTCTCCTAGGGAATATAAGGCCCTTCCCTGTATAACGGTCAGTTCCTTCACCACTGGAGTAGCAGCATGGGAACCAACCATCCAGCAGGACGTGATGTGGGGAAGATGGGCGGGGTTGCGTGACTTCACAGAAGACCACTCAAAGAAACACAGTTACAGGTAAGCAACCTGTACTTCTTCTTCACGGTCTTTGTGAATCACACAAATGGGAGACCAGTAAGCTGTCCTGTTGGAGGAGGGAATCTCATGCTTAAAAATCCTTTTTGCTATCATCATATATATCAACAACTACATTTCAATTATTTTTGTCCTTTATTTTATATATTTATCAATAAACTGTAGCAGCATCGTCACCATGCCAAACAAATTAAAATTTATGTATGTCAAGGATTCATTTCTGCATTGATTTCCAACTTTTATGGGTTTCTTTTATCACAGAAGAAAATAAAACTGCACTCCCAAATGCTGTATCATTTCTTATTCTGTTATTTACCCATAAAGAAAATAAATGTATTGGTTGTGACCACTGATCAGCTTTAAATATGTCATGTAGTTGCACACCATGGAAAGAAAACAACTGATATCACCATAGAGCTTGTAAAATGGGCCCTTACAGAAACTGGAAAGTATATTTATTTATTTATTTATTTTTCTTTGTGAAAACCAGATTCTCACTGCTTTGGAACACAAAAAAAAAAAAGCAACTTTTTGTTTTACTAACGGAAGTATTATGTTGTCCATAAAAACAGTAATGCATGTCTAGCATCAAGGCAAGGCAATCTTTTCTCCAAATCAGTTACTGGGTTTTCCATATATGCAGGCAGCACACTGTTCTAGTTTAATGAAATTATGACTTCACCTTAGGTGGAAGAGCAATATCTGGCCTTAAAACAACTTCCCTTTATGCAAACGAAAAGTATTGTGCATCTATTCTAAATGCACATAATTTGCTGGCTCTCTTAGCATAGGTTTTTGCCACTACAAAAATAAAGTTTCCAAAGAGAACAATCGGATATCACAGTTTGTTAGTGGTTTAAAGGACTTATGTAAAAATTTGTAACAATACTACATTAAAAAACCCATCCTTGTACTGGTAGTCAAACGGGGAGGTGTAAATGTTTATAACCCAGAGGAAAAACTTTTAAAACTGAAAAATTGGAAAACTAAAAAGTTTTCCTTGTTGCTGAAGATACCAAAAAAAATGCTGATAAACAACACTTCACCTAAAAAAAAAAGATAGACCTTCTGAGAAAAACAATATAGGGCAGATCCCGCATAATTGGAAATTGATCCTTGGCCCCTTTTTTAAAGTAGGAACAAGACTTCTCCATTCGTAAGCATACCATTTAGATGTTGGAGGTTTGTGAATAACCAAAAGCTTTTTTTTTATATACATTTTCTTAAAGTTGACTGCTAAATGTAAAGTATCGATGGGAAACGGCCCCGTTCTGGATGCTTTGGTCTCTGATACAAACATCTAAAGTGTTGCATCAGAGGTGCAAACAGGTACTCTCCCATGACAGTATCCAAACTCCTCTTAAGAGTTGCATCCGACATGTATAGCTGCCTCACCCACCACAGTGTTACTTGGATGGTCTTCGCTGTGTCCTGAATTCCCCTTTATATGACCTCCATTGTGATTTGAAATGGAAGGAACGGAATGCTTCCCCCAAAAATGTGGTCATCTGTTTTCTGTCAGGAACAAAACAGCTTGTTGTCTTTTGTTTTTAAAAAAGATACAACAAAAGTACCGTCCACTGGGGGGAAAATGTTACTTAATCCAATCTCATTCCCGTCTCCATCTGTGGCAAGACAAAGGTGTTCTGTTGAGTGCACCTGCCAAAAGTTTTCTGTCCCTGGTGGATGAATTGTGGAGTGGACAATCTTTTTCAAGAGGCAGAAATGAATTGCCAACATTGTAAAATGCACCAAGTCCCTCCTTATTTATTGATATGGTATATCACTATTGTTAACATGGAGGACACTGCTAGCAAAAACACCATCTTCCATGATGGGAAGTTAATGTCACACTTTACCACAGGTTCAAATGGCTTGTGAGTCAATTGCATTATAAAAGCTCAAGTTCCCACCTGGAGGTTGGACTGGAAGACGTAAATGTTTAAACCTTTAAGAGTGTCTTAATCACTGAGTCCAGAAATAAGGACGGTCTTGCTCCTTGTTGTAAATGCCAGGAAAATGCTGCTGCACAACAATCATTGATGGGAATGACAGCCCGTCAGATACTAATAAGACAAGGAACAAGAAGATATCCATGGTATTGCAAGTCCTTCAGTCAATATCATTGTCTCGTAGATAGCACAAACTCCTATTTATATGCATACGATCTCGACATCGAAGGTTTGTGTGCAGCCAAAAGAATTCTCCATATCGGATGTGTGAATTCCTTTACTTCAACAGGGGGAAAAACCAACCAGGCCTTGAACTCGCAACAGAAAGCTCCGGAGTGTTTTGGGGGTTTTAAAAACCCAGCCATTCTGGCAGTTCCATACCATCAATCATAGAAATGGTAAAAGTTAGATGGAAGATGGTGTTAAAATGGATACTCTGTAGGTCTGGTCTGTATGGAAGCACTGTATGCCCGACCTTTGGACATTTGCAGAAGTAGTGCAAACCAATTATTTTATTTTATGTTACTTTATTTTTTTTTTTTTATATGGTGACGACCCAACGTATTAATTTACTTTTCAGATAGCTATGATGAGCCAGTCATCAATATATGGAAACAGGATGCTACCTTTCTGTTGCAAGTAAGCTGTCACCACTGACAGCATTTGGTGAATACCCCTAGATTTACTTATACCAAAGGGGAGGATTCTAAATCAATAAGCCTGTTATCGACTATAAGAGTTAAAATCTTCTGCGCTCTAGTCTGAGGGAAATATGTGTCTTCAGATCAAAAGTGATAACCCAATCTTCCTCATCCAACATACGCATCATCAATATCAAGGTTACCATTTGAAACAGTTTCCTCTGTATATAATGGTTGACACCTCTGAGATCCAGAATAGGGTAAGGGCCACCGTCTTTTTTCGACACTAGGATGTCTCTTTTTTTAAAAAAAATCTTGCAGATGGTAATTTTCTTCAGGACTGTTGTTGAGGAGTTATTTGTCTTTGTTGTCATGTAGGCAACAGCTCAACACTCTCCTTGTTCCAATTTATCATCAGTAGTACCATTGAACAGGCCAGCTGAATCAAAAGATAAGTAGAGCATAGATACCAAGCATAGGTATTAAGTGTAGGTACCAAGTCTAGGTATCAAGCATAGGCACCAGTCTACGTACCGAGGCTAAGTATCAAACCCAGGTATTGAGCCTAGATACCAAGTCTAGGCATTGACCCTAGGCATTGAGCTCAGGTATTCCCTTTAGGCATCCAGCTTAGGTATTAGGCCTGTAGCCTAGTTATCAAGTCTTAGAGCTGCCAGTTCACTAGCTCTTCTTGCCAAACTTATAGGTAGTAGAAAAACAGTTTTCCAAGATAGTAACCTCATGTCCTCCGATTAACAATAGGGAGTTGTCTCCCTGTACAGATAACTTGTACAGGATACGTAAACGATCTTGGTACGGAAGAGAGAATGCAAAAAGTCACCATTGGTATCAAGATGAAACAGAAAAACAACCTCGTGTTCTGATGTTGAAATCTAAGTCTCCAATATTGATGTGCTGGAAGGTGTTGCCAGCAACATCTAGATGAACAAATGTGACGGAGATACAGAGCAAATTCACTGGCCTAGGTACAGAGCCTAAGTTTCAAGCGTTGGTATCCTGTCTACGTATCATGACCAGGTATCCAGTCTAGGCATCAAGTGTTGGTATTAAGCCTAGGTATGAAGAGTCGAGGTATCCAGCCTAGGTACCCACCCTAGGCACTGTGCTTACATATCAAGGCTAGATATCAAGGCCAGACATCAAGTCCAGATACCAGTCCTAGGCACCAATGTCAGGTATCATGGTGGTACAGTATAATACTATCAAGAATTGACCATACGGTAGTGTTGAAAATGCACTAAGCTCAGATATTCAGAATAGATACCAAGCCCAGATATCAAGCTTAGGTACGAAACTAGATATGAATCCTAGGTACCAAACCTAGGTATCAAGCCTAGATATCATGGTAGTATACATCATCGTTGAAATCAAGAGTCGATGGCATCATCTCCTTGAGATCAACAATACTGTGATGGTAGAGGGGTTGGCTGGAAACTGTCTCTATGAGAATGGCAACCCCATCAAAGGTAGAAACCATGGATGGTACCAATGGCAAACCATGTACTTAGACTGACAGTACCGATCAGTAAGGGAGCTGATGGCGAATGGTCCTTCAAGACTTAGCCATTCCGTGGATTGCTGTTGGTACCGAATCGCCTCGGGTGCACTGCTGTTGAAGAAGCCCCCTCGGTGGCATATATTGCCTTAGAAGTACCACAATTACAGACGTGGCAGGGAAGGGCGTGGCCAGAACAGCATCATCGAAGGCACTGGTTTTGCTAGAGCAAAGCGTGAAGTGGTTGTTCTGTTACGCTTCGTGTGCAGGAATTGATAATGACAGCAAGATCGTGCCATGTGACCCTCTGAGAGGCAGTCAGGCATGAAAGTCCATCAATATCTAAGATCTTGCCTCTGCACAAAAAGCAGGGTTTAAAGACCGCTGCCAAGGCCACTCAAAGAAAAATTCTGAGGGGTCATAGAGAAAGAGATATAGCTTCCTCAGTTATAATGAGTGGAAGATTCTGCGCTGCTCCAGGTGGAGAACAAGATTGTCTGCTCCTTCCTTTTATGTTTTCAGCGATGATTCCTCCTGTGAGGGATCATTCAAATTCCTTTTCTCCTCCTCCTATTGTTACCCTGATTTCTGGGTCCCTTGGGGACAGCTCAATGTGCTCCACGTGATGGGGAATGGAAACTAGCCAGAGCACTTGCAATAGCAATGCGAGAGGCAGAGTAACCTAGCGGGGTCTTTTTACCCAGTGTTTACGGGGTCAGGCCAAGCCAAAAACCAAACAAAAATTCCAATAAATGATTTTATTGAAGGAAAGTCTCACGCACCAACGCAATCACTCACACACTCACTCAAGACCTATCAAGAAGCAAAAGAGAGGAAACTGCATAGGGGAATATTGAAGGGGTGTAGCTGGGGCAATACTGCACCTTTGTCCTGAAGTCCTTGGTCTGGGAAAAACAGTGGAGAAGTGGGACTCAGCACGGAGGGGCTGAGGGGATCACTCAATGAATGGAGCAACAGTCTGTTGGGATTACCAGGGGTGATCCAAAGAACTACTCAAAAACTGGGACTATTTGTAGGGGAAAAAGTACCTGGAGGACTAATCCTTTCCCAGGGAGAACAATTGGTGTTGGAGAGATAACAAAACTCCACCACGGCAATTTCCTTTGTGTGATGGGATCACGAGGTGTTGCCAAAGTCTCAGGATCTTTGGCTGTGTTAGTTTATGGTGTGACTTCATGTAAATGGTCCTCGCCTGACGGAATATTTGCTCAACTTGGGGCAGACGTGCTAATCCCTTTCAAGTCAGCGTCTGGGGGCTGAGGACCATTTGTTTATTATGGGTTTACACATCTTGAGGTTTCCGGGGGCTACATGACTGGGGATTTTACTAGCCTGACCTGGCTTCTGTCTCTCAACCGTGCCTGCCTACATGCCCATCTGGTGACCTCTCAGGTACATTGAATCATATTTTAATATCAAAAGTGTAGATCCCAGGATAGGGTTTCTCCAGTGGAATAACACTATCCTTGTACATACATCGTTGTTGGCAAGTAGGAGGCTGATGTTTACTCTCAGTCCCTTTCCAAGAGGACGCTGACAGTGCCTCATCTCTAACTTGTAGTATGATGTCGATTTTGGAGGAAAATAATGATGAATGGGCCTGGAATGGGAGAGCTTTATAGTCTTCTCCCACAAAAACCCCATTAACGAGCCACTCTATTCCATCTAACTAGTTGACGGTGCCCACAAGAACCGGCGTTAACGTCCCCTCCCAGGCAAAGGAGGCATTTAAAATGGCAGTCCTTATCTGGGATTTTCTCTCTACATGACAAACAGCTTTCAAAAGAGGTAGTTGCTGTACAACTCCTCGACCGATTAAATGGAGGCCAAACCAGGAAGCAAAAAGTGAAATTTCCTAAACGAGATTTGACTAAATTGAATATAGTCAAATCTCGTTTGAAGAAACTGTTAAATCAATCTGAAAGCTACAGGAAGGCTCCTTTGATGTTGTTACTGCGGCGGAAGAAAAGGAACTGACCGTTATACAGGGAGGGTCTTGTATTTCCTAGGAGAATGGGGGAGAGGTCAACTGCCAAAATGCCTACTCCTAGGCTTCGAGAAGGTTCCGAATACTGTTTCATGCAGACGCGTAAACCCATTTGTGCGAATCACTGCCGTTCAAAAGGAAATGCAAGAGCTTAAGATTCCCCAAAGTTCCCTCTCCCATTTCATAGAGAACCTGAAGCCATGAGAGCCAAGCAGCACTTATCCCCACATTCCTAGCAATTGTTTACCTAATGGTCTCCGGTACCAAGGCTTCTCTGGTTACAAGTACGCTATTACTTATGCTGGATTACATATCCCATTACTTAATATGGAGGGTATCCTGACATCCTACCCCTCCCGAAAAAAAATGCTATATGTCGTGTGAAATGCTGTGCGGGTTAGCAAAGTTAAGAAGGGTTAGTGGGTATGGAAGTTGGGGACTTGTGAATAGCGGAGAAGAAGTTGAGGACTAAAAACAGCAGTAGAATCAACACATTCAGTCAGTTGGAGGGGGGTTGCAGTGTTCCTTTATGGATTCTTTGATCGATGATGAGAGAGACTCCAGCAAGGCAGGGGTCAGTTGGCAAAGAAGTCTGCAAAGGGGCCAGTTTGAGCAAGCTTCAATGAAAAACAGGGTGGATGAGTTTGTACTTTGGAGGCAGAGAAAATTCAAAACTGGCTGTGTTAATGGCTCGCCTGATGGGGAAAGGACCAATGTATTTAGGGCAAGTTTTTTAGAGGGCTCTTCAGAAGTCACATTTTTTGTGGAGAGGTAAACAAGGTCTCTGGGTTTGTAGTTGGCGCTGCATTGTCTTTTTCTATAGGCAAAGCGTTTGTGAGCGGCTTTAGAAGTTTCAAGTGTAGAGCAAACAGATTCCCAGTTTTGAGTAATTTTTTGAGCCAGTTGGCAACAGACGGGGGAACGCTAGTCTTGTCTTCTTCGGAGACAGGTGGGATCCGCATGAGCTCTGCGCCATAGACAACTTCAAAGGGAGATTTTCCAGTGGAATTGTAGGCCAAATTGTAGGCAAATTCAGCAAATGGGAGCAGAGGCATCCAATCATTTTGGCTGGAGATAATAAAGCAGCAAAGGTATTGCTCTAGAGTTTGATTGATTTGTTCAGTCTGTCCATCAGTTTGTGGATGATGGCTACTACTGAGTTTTTGCACAAACCCAATGGATTTGTGCAACTAGGTCCAGAACTTGGAAGTGAATATTGGGTACCTATCTGAGATAATGTGGGACTGCAGACCGTGTAATTTCCAGGCATTAGAGATGAAAAGGTCAGCAAGTTTTTCTGCAGAAGGGACTTTTTTGAGAGGAATGAAGTGGGAGCTTAGAATGTTTTCAAAATTTTATCATGGAATGTGGCAGGATGGTCCTCTAAGTTAGCCGATATTCATTTTAAAGATTTTTGTGCAAATTTTGGAATAATTTGCATTCAAGAAACCTGGGTTACTTCCCCATATTTCCCTGCACTCCCAGGGTATATAAGCATACTCTCTTCCAGCTATTAAATCAAAGGTTAAAGGCTGACCACATGGCAGCCTGGCAACTATGGTGCTTGCTGATTTTAATTCAACAATCTCACAAATGAACATTGGAGATTACAGTAATATACTTACTGTTCAAATTGATTGGCCTAGTGGTGCGAAACTCTTTGTGATTAATGTATACTGTCCCCCTTCGAATTCAAAGTATGAGTGTGCTTTTAGATGGACAGATCTAGACTCAGTTCTTACTTCCCTTTTTAATTTGCATGCAGATCCCTTAATTATAATAGCTGGAGATATGAATGCTAGATCGGGTTCAAATAATTATAAAATAGCCGAGAAATTGGGTTTAGGTCCTGAGGATCTGAACCATCTCCTCATCAGGAATTCAAAGGATCAAGGGATCAACGTGGCTGGCCAATTTCTTTTTTCCCTTATTTTTAAATATCAGCTATTCCTGTGTAACGGGACAGCTAGAGATCCTGAGTCAGACCTCTATACCTAGGTCCTAAAGGGAAAAGTGTGATTGACTATTTAATTGTTTCACAAGCAACCCTCCCATTATTGGAAAACTTTAAAGTTTTGGTCAGACCCGAGAGTGACCATGTGCCAATCCAAATATCCCTTTGTTCCTCATCTTGTTTAATAACATCCCCTGAAAAACCGATGGTTCATCCGGTAAACCCAGCAACTCAAGGAGAAAAAAGGGTCCGCTGGAATGAGAAGGTACAGGATATTATAAACTCCTTTTTAATGTCCCCAAATATTCTTCTCTTAAGAGACCAACTTTTAACCTCTCTTAATCCACTGGATTCCTTTGATAAATTAGTCCAAGAAATTAGGCCTTTTGTAGTTAATACAAGATGTAGGCACCAAGGTAAACAATCTAAACACAGCTGGTTTGATTCTCAGTGTGGTACTCAGAAGCATCTTTTAACAAGAGCTATAAGAAAATTAAGACAGGAAGATTCACCAGAAAATTATAGGGTCTATATACACCTTCGCAGGGAGTATAAAAACTTACTTAAAGGGAAAAGAGCAGGATACATACGGCAGATTTGGATGGAGCTAGCCCAGGCTCTTGAAGAAAGGGACTATACTAAATTCTGGGCCATGGTGGCAAAAGGGACAAGGGGCGTACACAACTCAACTGCTAATCAAATCACCTCTGCTCAATGGCAGGCTCACTTTTTCGCCCTCTTCAACCATACTATCTTTGCGTCCACTCTGAAGCCCAGCCTGGTCATCTCTGTACTTTCTTGTCCTGAATGGGATCCAGTATCTCCCAATGAAATTAAGTCCTTGATTAACTCCCTCCCTATTAAAAAAGCACTTGGAGAAGATATGCTTCCTGGAGAACTACTTAAATCAAACCGTGGTTGGTGGTCTCCAATCCTTGCCTCACTTTTCACCTATATTAACCAACATGGGAAAATCCCCCAGGGGTGGAAAGTGAGCATAGTTGTTCCCATTCACAAAATTTTTTAGACCTATTAGTTTATTAAGCATAGTGTCCAAATTATATACTAAGTACTTATTGGGTAGGTTGGAGTCGTGGGCTATTGATAACAATATTATTGCAGAAGAACAAGCAGGCTTTATGAAGGGCAAATCTACGATCGATCAGTGCTTCACCTTTCACCATGTAATTCAAAAATATTCCCAAAAAGGTAGAAAAGAACTTTTCATTGCTTTTGTGGACCTCAGCTCTGCTTTTGATCTTATTGACAGAAATCGCCTTTGGCAAAAGTTAGCTGACACTAATATTGACAGAAGACTGCTTTTACTAATCTAGCTGCTACATACTAATACTCAGGGTTAGATTTGGAGCAAATGGACTTTTGTCTGATAATATCCCTACAGACAGAGGAGTTCGTCAGGGATGCCTTTTGGCACCCTTTTTAATTTTTATATAAACGATATTGTCAGAGAGATGACTGGCCCAGAACGTTTTCCAGTTTCCATTCAAGATGTTAAACTCTCGATTCTCCTATATGCTGATGACATAGTTTTGATCGCTACCACTCTGATTGGGATGTGGAGACTAATAAAGAAGTTAATTGCTTTTTGTTTAAAAGAGCGATTAGTAGTAAATCATACTAAAACGAAAGTGGTGGTTTTGGGGAAGAAGAAAAAAACTACATAGTTGGAGACTTAATGGAAACCCCACAGAACAGCAAACTTATTTTAAATATCTGGGTTTGGGTTTTAACTCGAAACTGTCATGGAAAATACACTTCCAGGCAGTCAAGCTGAAAGCCACTCATTCTATTAATTCTCTACTGAGATTTCATAAATTTTACGGGCGGAATTTGGTTGCTCCTGCTGTTGAGGTCTTCCAAAAGAAAATTGCTCCCCAATTATTGTATGGTGCAGAGATCTGGGGATATGATAACTCTTTTCCTTTAGAAACAGTTCAGAATGCCTTTTTGAAATCTTTGCTGACTGCCCCAAAAGGTACCCCTGCTTCTATCTTAGGAGCGGAGACTGAGTTAGCCTCTTTACAAGCTGGAGTACAGGTGACTTTAGCTTTATACTGGCTGAAGCTGGCCAGTATGAACGACAATAGGCTTCCCAGAAAATGCTTTCTAGAGCAATTACAGTCCCCTTCCAAAATTCGTGGACGAATTCCGTAAGGCCTATACTCCTCCATTTTGAGATCAATTTAGAAGCCTTACCCACCTATTCTTCCAAAGAAATTAAACTGGTTAAAGAAAAAATCTACCTTGCTTCTAAATGGGTTGACCTACATTTGCTCTCCCGAACACCATATTCCTTATGGTACCAATTATATAAAACATATTTTGGAATGGAGCAGTATCTTTTAAACCTTACGTTCGCCCCACTTAGAAAAGCATTCACACCTTTATGCTTTCAGTGCATGCCATCTGCCTATTTGAAGGGAAGATATGATAATATCCCTGTCCACCAAAGACTCTGCATCTGTGAGAACGGGGAGGTAGAGGACATCCAACATTACCTTTTATATTGCCCTCTATATACATCTCCCAGGCAAAAGTTCCTTAATTGCTTCCTCCACTCCTCTCCCCATTCCAATAGACCACCTCTTGAGCAGATTTGTGGACTATGTCACTGTTATGGTTGCAAATTTTGCGTTAGCTGCAAGTAAGATAAGATCTAGATATCAAAACTATCCCCATGAACAATACAGAAGTGATAAAAGTAATTGATCCTGGTGTTATAGAATACATAAGTGTAATTTTAAATTGTATATTTTATATAATTTTATATTGAATTTTACATTGGATTATATTATATCATCTTGGAGATATATTTTATATTTTATATTGCTCCGATTTTTAAAAAATCATTACATTGACTGTTTGCTCCTTATACGTTGTTCTTGTATGTTAGTTTTTATATGAGTCTATTACCATTTGTAATGTCCTATTCTGTTATTCAGCTGTATTTTGCCTGACTGTGGTGAGTTACAATGGCTTTTAGCTGAGCAATAAAGATTTATTCATGAAGTGGAATTGTTTCAAGAAGTGGTCTGTGACAACCCAGATGACATGATGTCCTCGACAACTGGGAAGATCGACTATGAAGTCCCAGGAAATGATATCTCAAGGGGCTGAGAGTGCAGGGAGGGGTTGGAGAAGTCTGTGTCATTTCAAGGTAGAGGTTTACAATGTTGCATGTAGCACAGTTTTTTATGTATTCTTGCACGTACTTGGTTAATCCAGGACAGTGGAAAGTTTCCTGGTCGCATGAAGCGTTTTGAGGAAGCCGAAATGCCTGACAGGTTTAGAGTCATGATACCTTCTGAGTACCTCTGCTCTGCACTCTGAAGGCATGTATAATTTGGCTCCAATAAGAGCAACACCATTAGTCCAAGTAAGAATAGGTTGCTTACCTGTAACTGTAGTTCTTTGAGTGGTCATCTGTGCCCTCGCAAACTAGGAGCTTTCGCGCGTGCGCGGTAGCGTTCAGAAGATTCCAGAGCTTAGTAGCTTGGCGGAAACCCCTCCCCCATGCCGGTACTGCGCATGCTACTCCCGCCGAGCAACAGTTGCTCCTCAGTTCTGTAGTCCGCCATAGTAACACAGGGACCTGAAAAAGAGGGGAAGGCAGGGCGGGCGTGTGTGAGGGCACAGATGACCACTCGAAGAACCACAGTTATTGGTAAGCAACCTGTTCTTCTTCTTCGTGGTCTCTGTGCCTTCACACACTAGGAGACGGTGTAGTTTATCGGTTAGATGGTGGGTCAAGTCCTAGAGAACGGAAGCCAGAACCTCACGTCCAAACCGAGCATCCCTGCATGACTGGCAGTCAAGCCTGTAGCGGCGCACGGAGGTCGAAGGTCCCGGAGGAAGGCTGGTGGAGGTTTCCTGGCGAGCTCATACGCCAGCTGAATAGTCTGTACCACCCACTTGGAAAATCACTGAGTGGATACCTTATGGCCCTTTCGTCGCCTGCCATAGCAGACGAACAGGTGTGGTGATTGTCTGAAAGGGGCAGTCCTGTCCCTGTAGAATGCCAAGGCCCGGTGCACATCCAAGGAGTGAAGGGACCGCTCCAACGGTGTCATCGGGTTCTGGAAGGTCTGTAGGATGATGTCCTGGCTGAGATGGAAGTTGGACACCACCTTTGGTAAAAAAGAAATGTCCGGTCGGAGAACGACCTTGTCTCTGTAGAAGATGAGGTAGGGCTCGTCAAGCCGTAAAGCTGTCAGCTCCCCTGCGCGTCTGGCCGAAGTGACAGCTACCAGGAAGGCAGTCTTCAGAGTAAGCAGCCTGTTGTCAGCAGTCGCCATGGGCTCAAAGGGTGGTCTCGTTAGCTGCGGTAGCACCAATGATGACCACCACGGCGGTAGCGGGGGCGATACTGGCGGGTATAGGTGTTGGAGGCCCTTCAGGAACTGCTTGACGGTACCGTCTCGAAAGAGCATTGCTGACGGGGATCGTGGCGGTTGGTATGCCACGATAGCGACAAAGTAGACCTTCAAAGACAGGAAGGCTAAGCCTTGCTACCGAAGGTGTAGTAGGAAGTGAGGCATGGTAAGCATGTTGACTGGCAATACCGGCTCACTCCTTTCTTCAGCAAAGGCCACGAAGCGGTGCCACTTGTAGTGGTAGTTGTGGCGTGTCGACTCCTTCCTGGCCGCAGTCAAGACATTGCCAATGATGGGGTTGGCTACGGCGATATCCTCCAGGCATGGAGGGCCAAGAGTGGCAGGTCTGGGTGGAGTACGTGGCCGCTGGAATGGGACAGCAGGTCCGGTGTCGATGGGAGCCTAAGGAGGCGGTCGTGGGCGGCCTCGAGTAGGGGCGCGAACCAATGCTGCCTTGGCCAGTATGGGGCCACGAGGACGACGTCCGCTCGGTTGGCGAGGATCTTGGATATCACGTGACTGAAGAAAGGGAGACGGAGGAAATGCATACAGGAGCCCCGCTTCCACTGGAATTGGAGGAGTCCCCGATGGAATTGCGACTGTGACCGGCCCTCGAACAAGAGCAGCGGCACTTCGCATTCTCGCCAGTCGCGAGCAGGTAGATTGTGGGGCTTTCCCTATCGGTCCCGGATCATCTGGAACGCTCTGTTGGAGAGGGACCACTCGTGGTGAGAAGAGGTGTCCCTGCTGAGCGCGTCCGCTGTGGTGTTCTCCTGCCTGGCCAGGCGAACTGTCACTGGATGGATTTTTAGCCGGACACACCAGTTCCAGAGATCGAGGGCTATGTTCAGGGAGGGTGGTAGAGTGCGTGCCGCCCTACCTGTTGACACAGCAGACCGCCGTCATATTGTCTGTGAGGATCAGCACCATCCGGCCCTAGTCACAAGATGGTGAAACGCCCTCAGAGCTTTGAAGATGGCGAGTAGTTCGAGAGCGTTGATGTGGAGAACGGTCTCGTCGCTCATTCCACTCCGACCTCGGACTCGGAGTTCGCCGGAGTGGGCTCCCCAGCTGTACAGGGAGGCGTCTGTGGCGACCGTGACGTTCGGCGTCTGCTCCTGAAAGGCATCCCGGACAGGAGGTGGTCGGCAGGACCACAACCAGAGGAGAGACGGCCAAATCTCCGAGGCCAGCGTGAGATGCAGTCTCTGGTTGTCTCATAGTGGGTTGAAGGCTCGGATCCAACCAGTGCTTGAGTGGTCTCGCACGGAGTCTGGAGAGGTGGTGGTGGAGGCCATGTAGCCGAGGGAGCCATGGGGTTCCTCCTGGCCATATCGTCGGTGCCTCTTAGGCCGCCAACGCAGCCCGGCGTAAAGTCCATGCGCAGTTGACCAGTAGAAAAGCCCTGGCCAATACCGAGTCCAGAGTCATGCCGACTAAGTCGAGCACCCTTGCTGGCTTGAGGTGGGACTTCTTCAGGGTTGACCCAGAGGCCAAGATGGGTCAAAAGTGTCAGAGTCCGGTGGATATCGTTACAGAGTTTCTGTCTGCAGGACGCCACCAACAGCCAATCATCTAAGTACGGGTAGACAGAGACGCCCTTCACCCGCAAGAAGGATACCACTGGGGCCATGCATTTGGTGAAGACCCTGGGCATGGTGGATAGTCCAAGGGCAGCACCCCTGTACTGGTAACAGGTGCTGTCAACCGCAAACCGCAGGTACCGTCTGTGCTGCGGGCGAATGGCGATATGAAAGTAAGCATCCTTGAGATCGATGGAGGCAAACCAGTCCCCTCGGCGAAGGAAAGGCAGGATTGAAGATAGCGTCACCATCTTGAACTTTCTGGGGCGGGATGAAATTGTTCACGCCCCTGAGGTCCAGGATGGGCGGAAGGCCTGAGTCCACCTTCGGTACCGTGAAGTACCGGGAGAAAGGTAGCCTGTGTTGCTGGCTGAGGACGGGAGTTCTCCGATCGTTCCTCCCTTTGAAGAAGGGACTGGATCTCTTCCAGAAGGGCCGGGCTGGCCGGGGTGGAAAGGAAGACACCTCGCAGTGGAATATCTTGAAATTCTATGGCGTAGCCAAGACAGATGATGGAAAGAACCCAAGAGTCCGTGGTGACGTGGCGCCACTCGGCGAGGTGTCTGGCCAGGGCCGGCTGATATTAGAGGACTGATGGCAGGCTGAATGTTGGTACTGCTGGTGACCTGCGAAAACCCTGAAAAGCGGGACTTCGCCTTCAAGACGACTTCTTAGATGACTAAACTGGTTGACGTCTTGAAGGGTCTTTAGGTAGAGGAGGCAGTCGAGGGCCTAAGGTTGACCAGAGTGGGTGGGCCTTGCTGGTAAGAGGAGGCCGAAGACCTTTGCCAAGATCTTGGCATGAGCTGGAAGACCGATGGGCCTGGACGGGTGGTGGGTTCCCTGATTTCTCTGCCCGTTAGGCGGGCCTTGATGATGGAGTCCATAGGGTTGTCGTTGGCAATAGTCGAAGAGCCCCTGGCCATCAAGCTGCAGATCCTCAATCTGCCTCTGCTGTCCTCTTTCAGGCCAGATGACCGGAGCCATGTGTGTCGGCGGAGCACGACCGAACCAACCATCATCCTCAAAGCAACCTCCACGGCATGCTCTGAGGACAGGATCTGTTGGCTGAAGATCGCCATGGCTTCATTGTAAAGGTGGCAGGCAGTCAGGCGGCTCTCCTCCGGGAGGCTGGTCAGGAGAGGGGCGCGGCCTCGAAGATCTTGCGCAGGTATGCCGCAAGGCATTCCTGAGTGTTGGACACTCGAGTAATCAGGGAGGAGGTGGTGTAGAACCTCCTCCTGAAGGTGTCCGACTTTCGCCCCTCTCGGCGGCAGCGTGGTGTGAGCCCTGTTGACCCCCCTTAACCTGGGCCAACTCCACAACAATGAGTTCGGTACCGGGTGGCTCAGGAAGTCCGCCTTCTCCTTCTGCGTCCAGTACAGGTGCTCCAGTCGAGGAGGAGCCGGTTTGTCCCAGGGCTGCTTGATGGCCCTCAGCAGCTTTGGCAGTAAGGGAAGCAGAGCGGTAGCCGGAGCTGCCGGATTCTCCACCAACTCAAAAACCGGATCTTCCTCCTCAGGTTCCGGCTGTTCCCAGGCTGAGAGTTGCCGCCATTCAGAGGAGCATGGCGGAAAACTGCTGGACGTCCTCTGGTGCTGCCTCTGGTACGGGCTCGCCGAATCCAAGTGGAGGCGACTCGTGTGAAGCCGGTTCCCGACTCGTCAGATTGAGAAGACGATGACGGTAAACGCCTATAGACCTCACCGGGGACCGGTGGAGCGGTACTGACGGCATTGCGGCTGGTTTCGTCACCCACAGTCACCGGGGCAGCAGAGGTTTTGGATGCCGCAAAGGTGATAGCTACCACAGTAGAGTGCATCCTCTTACCTGCCTGGGTCACCGTTGTTGTCGCCGGCGCCGCCCGCGTCGAGGTGGATTCAACGGGGCACATGGCAGTGGCCGTGACCCTCGGAGGCGGGGAGACCGCACGGTACCGCGGCGATGGCTCTCTCTGGACCTCCGGTATCGCGGAGACGGAGATCTGCTACGGGAGCGCTCATGTCTCCGGTCACCTCTGGATGGTGAACGGGACTGCCAGTAGGGCACCCAGTGCCTGGCGCCGTGATGGTACCGATTTCTATTTGATGGAGAATAGGATTGGTACTCTGCCGGGTATCCCTCCATTCGGACTCCCGCAGGGACCTGGCGATGTGAGAGACCGAGGTGTAACGGGAGTCAGTGGAGTGGCGTGGGTGAGGGTCGCCACACACCTCTCGACACCAAGGTGATGGCAGCCTACC
This sequence comes from Ctenosaura bakeri, assembly GCA_948474755.1. Classification (NCBI taxonomy): domain Eukaryota; kingdom Metazoa; phylum Chordata; class Lepidosauria; order Squamata; family Iguanidae; genus Ctenosaura; species Ctenosaura bakeri. The sequence goes on from CAOLHI010005173.1 coordinate 126,004, forward strand.
TCTGCGCTCCGGAGAACGGGAGTAGCTCCTGTCCGGTGGGCCGATCGGCGCCTGGACGAGGTGGGCGATGCCGCCACCTCTGCCCGAGTTGACCGAACCATCGTCCACTCCATGGGCTCCACCTCCGTAAGGACCGGCAGTTCCGGGGAGGGCAAGACCTCCACGGCTTGCTCCTCCTTAGGAGAGACTCCAGGATTTCCTCCGGTCCAAAGGCTCCCACAGGTCTTCAGGGAGCTGAGTAGGAGGTGGAGTTGGCGGGCGAGTCTCCTTAGGAGAGGAGTGCCTCTTCTCTTTCCTCTTCTTCTTCTTCTCTCTCTCCTTTCTTTTTTCCTCCTTCCCGCTATCCAGGGCGGGGCGCTTCCTCTGCACAGCGGTTGGTGGCCTCGATGACTCGGAAGCCTTCGCAGCCACGGGGGTCCCCTTAGATGTCTTAGCTGCCATAGACAGCTTGGGGATCCGGGGAAGTGTGCTGATGAGCGTCCTCGGTGTCGGTACCAAGCCCGGTACTGACAAGGTGGATGGTACGGCAGCCGCTCATACCGTCGGTGACGAAGCCGCTCTCGAAGACTCGGCCATCTTAGCACGTGACGTGACCTTCCTCGCCCTGAGCGACTGCTCCCAACAGAATGACTTAAGTCGTGACGACCGATTCCGGAGGGTCTGGGAGGTAAACTCACGGCAAATTGGGCAAGGCCTGGTGTTATGGGTCTCGCCCAAACAAAACAAACACTGAGAGTGTTTGTCAGCAAGAGCGACTTTGCGGCCACAGGACGTGCACTTCTTAAAGAGTGCTGACATAGAATGGAGAAAGAAGAAGTTGAAGGAGGTCAAGAAAGCGAAGAATGACGAATAAGAGGAAGAAATATAAATTAAGTCACCAAAGTCCTGTCCGAAATCCAAGCCAAAGTCAAGACGAAGCCAAAAAGTCCAAAAAGCCAAGCAAACAATCCGAAAAACAATCCAGCAAGCCAAGAACCTTCCGTTCGCAACGGTGGACAAGAAAGAACCGAGGAGCGACTGTTGCTTGGCGGGAGGAACATGCGCAGTACCGGCATGGGGGAGGGGTTCCCGCCAAACTACTAAGCTCTAGAATGTTCTGAACGCTACCGTGCACGCGCCAAAAGCTCCTAGTGTGTGAAGGCACAGAGACCACGAAGAAGAACTGCGGTAGGGTGTCTGTTTAGTCATCAGTGGTGTAAGCAGTTTTTATGGCTTGCAGGAAAGCTGAATAGAGTATAGAAGAGATCAAGGAGTGGGCACATTCTTGCTTGCACGTGGTAACTTGCATTCCCAGTATGTCAAGGGTGAATAGAATCTGTTCTTTAGGGAGCAGAGACTGGCTGGGCAATTCGTGGCAAGAGAGTCTAGAAAAAGGGTCAGCCAATGTATCTGTCTTTCCTGATTTGAAAACAATTTTAAAGTTAAATTGTTGAAAAAATTCAGCCCAGCGAGCCTGTTTGGGGCTCAACTTTCTGGCAGTTTTCAAGATTTCCAAGTTGTGGTGATCAGTCCAGAACTTGGAACAGAGACTTAGAACCTTCCAAGAAGTGCTGCCAAGTTGTGAGAGCAAATGGCTTCCTTTTCCCATATTGGCCAGTTACGCTGGGATTTGGAAAACTTTTTGAAGATGAAAACACATGGTTTCAGGTGTCCGCCGTTATGGTGCTCCAATGGCAAAATCAAAGGCATCTGTCTGTATTATGAATTCCTTTTCTGTGCTTGGGAACAGCAGAATTAGTTCTGAAATAAATTTGCACTTGAGTGTGTTGAAAGCGATTTGGGCAAGTTTTAGTCCATATAATCTTTTTTGGAAGTTTTTCATTGGGGGTTAGAAGGTTTCTTTCACAGGTCAGTAAGTGGAAGGGTAATTGTGGCGAATCCCTATATAAAGTTACAGTAGAAATTGGCAAAGCCAAGGAATTGCTGCAGTTATTTTCGTTTTTACGACTGGCCGGTTTAAATTTTGTTTCGATTTTGGAGGGGTCCATATTTAGGCTGATGTTATAAATCTGATAACTGAGACAGTCAAAAGTTTGACAATTCTAATTCGCACAACAAGGTCATTGTCTATGAGTCTTTGCAACACAGTGCGAACACAGTGCGAACAAACTTTACATGTTGAGGCAGAGTTTCAGAGTGGATCAAAATGTCATCTAAATAAACATCTGTATAACAATGAAAGAGCTTAAGATTCCCCAGTGTTCTCTCCCCTTTGCCTAGAATCATAGAATCATAGAAATGTAGAGTTGGAAGAGACCACAGGGGCCATCCAGTCCAACCCCCTGCCATGCAGGAACACCCTCAAAGCAATCCTGACAAATGACCATCAAGCCTCTGCTTAAAAACCTCCAAGGAAGGAGACTCCACTACACTCCGAGGCAGCAGATTCCACTGCCGGACAGCCCTGACTGTCAGGAAGTTCTCCTTTCCTGCAGCTTGAATCCATTGCTCCTTGTCCTAGTCTCGGGAGCAGCAGAAAACAAGCCCTCTCCCTCCTCTACATGGTGTCCCTTCAAATATTTAAACATGGCTATCATGTCCCCTCTTAACCTTCTCTTCTGCAGACTAAACATAACCAGCTCTCTAAGTCTATCCTCATAGGGCATGGCTTCCAGGCCTCTCACCATTTTGGTCGCCCTCCTCTGGACTTGCTCCAGCTTGTCAATATCCTTCTTGAATTGGGGTGCCCAGAACTGGACACAGTATTCAAGATGGGGTCTAACCAAAGGAGAGTAGAGTGGTACCAGTATCTCTCTCGGTCTAGACACCATACTCCTATTGATGCAGCCGAGAATTGCATTGGCTTTCTCGGCTGCCGCATCACACTGCTGACTCATGTTCAGCTTGTGGTCTATGATCCCTTTCACATGTACTGCTATCCAGCCACGTGTCCCCCATCCTATATTTCTGTATTCCATTTTTTCTACCTAAGTGTAGGACCTTACACTTCTCTCTGTTGAATTTCATTTTGTTCGCCTTGGCCCAGCTCTCCAATCTATCCAGGTCATTTTGAATTTTGATCCTGTTCTCTGGCGTATTAGCAACGCCTCCCAATTTGGTATCATCTGCAAATTTGATGAAAGTGCCCTCTATTCCTTCATCCAAGTCATTGATAAAAATATTGAACAGCACTGGGCCCAGGACAGAACCCTGTGGCACCCCGCTAGTCACTTCTCTCCAGGATGAAAAGCAGCCATTCGTGATCACCCTTTGGGTTCGGTCGGTCAACCAATTACAAATCCAACTAACAGTAGCCCTGTCCAGCCCACATTTTACCAGCTTCCTTGCAAGAATGTCATGGGGAACTTTGTCAAAGGCCTTACTGAAATCGAGATATGCTACACCCACAGCGTTCCCTTCATCTATCAAGCTAGTAACTCTGTCAAAAAAAGAGACAAGATTAGTCTGGCATGACTTATTTTTGAGAAATCCATGTTGACTTCTCGTGATTACCGCGTTGCTTTCTAAATGATTAGAAACTGACTGCTTAATGATCTGCTCCAGGATCTTTCCGGGTACTGAGGTCAGGCTGACTGGGCGATAATTATTTGGGTCCTCTTTTTCCCTTCTTGAAGATGGGGATAACATTTGCTCTCCTCCAATCTGCTGGAACTTCTCCTGTCCTCCAAGATTTCTCAAAAATTATAGCAAGCGGTTCCGAAATGACCTCTGCCAGCTCTTTTAATCTCCTAGGATGCAATTCATCTGGCCCTGGAGACTTGAACTCATCCAGTGTGGCCAGGTATTCCTGTGCCACTTCTCCACCTATTGTGTGCCTCATTTCCTCTGCTTCCTCCCCTGCTCCCCAACCGCCAGGCTGAGTGCTTGTATCCTTCTGGGAAAAAACGGAGGCAAAGAAGGTGTTAACTAGTTCTGCCTTTTCTCTTCCCCCTGTGAGTAATTCGCCATCTTCCCTGCGCAGCGACCCTACTGTCTCCTTCTTTTTCCTTTTGCTGTGGACATATTTAAAAAAGCCCTTTTTATTGTTTTTAATGTCTCTGGCCAGCCTAAGTTCGTCCTGTGCTTTAGCCTTTCTGACCTCCTCCCTACATCTCCTAGCTACTAGCTTCAATTCTTCTTTGGTGGTTTCCCCCTTCTTCCATTTCCTATACATGTTTCTCTTAACACTTAGCTCAGCTGAGAGTTCTTTAGTCAACCATTCTGGTTTCTTCAGATGCCTTCCATTTTTCCTCCTTATTGGCACCGTTTTAGACTGTGCCTTCAGTATCTCCCTTTTAAGGAACTCCCATGCCTCCTGAACTCCTTTCCCTCTCACTATTCCTGACCACGGAATTCCAGCCAGCAGCTCCCTAAGTTTACAGAAGTCCGCTTTTTTAAAATCTAAGATGAGTGTCTGGCTACCCTTATCTTCTCCTTCCCACTGAATGCCAAATTCCAACAGAGCATGGTCACTCCCCCCTAAAGGTCCAACCACTTCTACCTCATTAGCAAGGTCCTCCCTGTTGGTCAGGATCAGATCTAGAATATTTGATCCCCTTGTGGCCCCTTCCACCTTCTGGACCATGAAGTTGTCTGCGAGACAAGCAAGAGACTTGCTGGACCTTGCTGTCTTGGCAGAGTTTGACCACCAGCATATATCCGGGTAATTGAAATCTCCTATAATTACTGTATCCCTCCTCTTTGAATGTGCAGTCATTTGGTTGAGGAAGGCGTCATCCAAGTCCTCAGCCTGGGTTGGAGATCTGTAGTAAACCCCCACCAGAATATCCCTATTGTTTCTCGCTGCCTTAATTCTTACCCAGATGCTCTCGACCTGACTTTCTGGGTTTAAGTCCTGGATCTCTTCACAGGTGAAAACATCCTTGACATACAAGGCTACTCCTCCTCCTTTCTTGTTTGGTCTATTTTTACAGACGAGGCTATACCCCCCTATTCCTATATTCCAATCATGAGACTCATCCCACCAGGTCTCAGTGATGCCTATCAAATCGTATTTATTTTCTTGTACTAGGAGTACAAGCTCATCCTGCTTGTTTCCCATACTCCTTGCATTAGTGTAGAGACACTTAAGTCCCCGGGCTCCTCCTGCAAGTCCTGTACTATTGTTTCTACTCCTCCCGCCATTGGCCGCCTGTACTACTTGTCCAGTATCATTTGGGCTTTTGCCCTTGCGCTCTCTGAGTCCTTGCTCTGAATAATATTGTCTCCCTCCCCAGTGGAACTTAGTTTAAAGACCTCTTAATCCTCCTTGCGAGACTGTTTGCAAAAACATTCCTGCCCAGTTTTGTGAGGTGCAGCCCATCCCTTGCCAGAAGCCCATGTTCATGGAAATTCAGGCCATGTTCCAAAAACCCAAACCGTTGTTGGCGGCACCACGTGCGGAGCCAGTTGTTGACCTCTGCTATTGCCCTTTCCCTACGTGAACCATATCCTTGAACAAGGAGGAGAGACGAAATGACCACCTGCGCACCAAGGTCCTTAAGCTTTGTCCCCATAAGCTCGTAGTCCTTTGCAATGTGGGAAAGGCTGCTCCTCGCAGTGTCATTGGTTCCGACATGAACCAAATGAGGGGCTTCTGGTCAGTGGGTTTGACCAGTCTGGTTAGCCTCTCCGTTATGTGGTTGATCCTGGCCCCAGGAAGACAGCAGACGTCTCGATTGAGCTTGTCCGGTTTGCAAATTGCCGTTTCGGTTCCTCTGAGCAAAGAGTCCCCAACAACCAGAACTCGCCTACTCTGAGGCTTGTCCTGGGCTCCTCGGCGAGCATGTTCTACTAGGACTGCCTGGGCATTCTGTTGAGGCTGGGAGCGTTTGATCTAGTTCCTGTTGCCGAAGTTGGATTCCTTCTCGTTGACATTCTGTTCCCTGCGCGTGGTGCTCCTCATTGTTTGTAAGGCCAAGTACTTTGAAGCGATTGTGTATGCTAAGAGTCTCTGTTACCTTCCTGGTCCTTTTACTCCTCCGTGTGACATTCGCCCAAGCCTCCGTTTCTTGGCACCGTGTGCTGACATCCTAATCTGGCAGGTCCTTTGTGCATTCGGGTTTCCGGTAGGTCTTCTCTGCCCTATCCAGAAACTCCTCCCCTTCCCTAATAAGATGGAGATCAGAAATTCGTGCCTCCAGTTGGCGAACCTTCTCCTCCAAGAAGGTGACCAGCTTGCACTTAGTGCAGGTGTACTCGATAACCTCTTGTGGCAAGAAAAGGAACATGCCACAAGTGTTACAGGTGACTGCGGCAGCTCCCTCCCCTTCCATCCTTGAAACTACAGAGAGTAGTACAGGACGAAGCTCTAGAATGAATAACTGGGCTTGAAGCCGTGAGAGCCAATCAACACTTATCAGCACATTCCTAGCAAGTGTTTATCTAACATTCTCTGGTACCTAGGCTTCTCTGGTTACAAGCAGGCTGTTACTTATGCTTAATCCCATTAATTAAAATGGAGGGCATCCTGACAATAATAGAACATAACTAAAAATAACTACAGAAGTTAGTTCCTCCCTTGTTGCAAACAGTCCATATTGAACAGTTACACTAAGTATTAAATTTTTTATTACATCAATATTTACTTTACTAAACATTTGTCAGTTATCACTGTAGGGATCCACTTACTTATCTATTTACTTAGAATCATGGAATCATAGAATTGGAAGAGTCCATCAGTTCAACCCCCTGCTATGCAGGAATACGCAGCAAAGCATTCCCAACAGATGGCTGTCCAACCTCTGCTTAAGAACCTCCAAAGAAGGAAAGAGATTCCACCACACTCCACTGATGCAGCATATTCCATGCCGGATCACTCTGACCATCAAGAAGTTCTTCCTGAAGTTCAGGTGAAATCTCTTTTCCTGCTCCTTGTCCTGGTCTCTGGAGCAGCAGAAAACAAGCCCACTCCCTCCTCGACACGACATCCCTTCAAATACTTAAACATGGCTTTCAGGTCCCCTTTTAACCTTCTCTTCTGCAGACTAAACATACCCAGCTCCCTAAGCCGTTCCTCAAAGGGCTTCATGCTTCCAGACCCTTCACTGTTTTGGTTGCCCTCCTCTAGACTTGCTCCAGTTTGCCGATATCCTTCTTGAATTGAGGTTTACTTATTATTTACTGAATTAATTTCCAATTCATTACTAAGCTGTTTTAAATTCTATAGTATACTACAATAGTTTCAATAGCATTATCTTACAATAATAATCAACAAAATAAAAATACTAATAATCCATGATCAAAAGAATAAAAATAAATGACAAGCATAAATTATAATGATTCATATAACAAGAGTGGCCTTTTAAAGCAACAAACAGAATACATTTTTAATTCTAATTTTTGCACTTCTCATGCAGTAATATATATTTAAGATTTTTAAAGCTATTATTGCCTTCATTTTTCTGAAAAAACAAACAAACATTTCTTATCAAACAAAAATTTGTGTTCTGCCTTACAGCCTATATCTAAGGCTTACGCACTCCCATAAGTCTAGTTAACCAGTCATTCATTGTCAGTAAGTCTGATTTTTCTCCCCCAAGTATTTTGCATATACTAATCTGTTAATAATGTATGTTGGATTAATTTTTGCTGTTTCTTATCCACAGTTGAACCTTCTTTCCAAATTCCTAATAGATATAGTTCAGGTTTTCTAGATATTTGAGACTTCCAAATCTTTTGCATCGTATTTTGAACCCTTGTCCAGAATTATTTAGCTTTATCACAAGTCTACCAAACGTGATCCAAAGGCCCAACATGATCCTGGCACTTCCAACATTTATTTCCCATCTCTTTGTATCCTCTTCTAATAATTTTTTTTATTTCATAACATATTTTAATATCCTTTATCCATATCTTTTCCTATTGATTCATATGTATATTATATCCAAAATTCTTTGTCCAACCAATCATATATTCCTTTACTTGTTTTTCTTCCATCTCAAACTTCAGCAAAAATTTATGCATCTTAGCAGTCCAATGATTATCATCTGAGCCTAACTTCCAGGTTAGATTTAGCCTCTTCAAATAGTTTAGCCCTTTTTTTAAAATCTTGTGTACAATTGTCTATATGAGAGCCATTGCAAATTAAGACCTTCATTATGTAGTTGTTGCAATAGGTTCATATTAAAATCTTGGTCTTGTTTCTCTAATAGGTTGCAATATATCAATCATTTTCTGTCAGCTCTTATTTTTGTCTATAAAAAACATCTTGTGGAGAGATCCACATCAGAGTTTTTGGACATAATGTCAATTTATATTTGTTCAAAGTCTTTAATAAGGCACATCTAATGTAATGATTATTAAAAGCAACTTCATTGTACCATATTGTACCATCCAAATCTTAGAGCATCACCTTCTAAATTCAAAAGTTTTTCAGTTTTCAGCATAACCCATTACTTTAATCCATATCATACAGGAGGCAGCAAATCAGATCTTCAGATCTGGCAAACCAAGGCTACCTTATTCTTTCTAATCCTGCATAAACTTTATATCTCACTCTATGTTTTTCACCTTCAGACAAATTTTGACAAATCCTTTTGCTATTGTTTAAAAGGTTTTCTTTAGTCAAAACTGGAATCATCTGAAAGAGAAAAATAATTCTTAGAAGGACTTCTTCCTTAATTTTTATTTCATCTAAAATCTTCTGTATTTTCTGTTTCTTTTTACATTCTTTGTTAAATCAAATCAAATACCCTCTCACATATGCATTCTTTGCATTCCAGACAGATTTAATATTAGTTCCTTTATTTAAATTCCTTTCAAAAAATTCTTGAATCTCCTTCAGTTTTTGAATCACATTCTCATTCAAAATTACACTCATTTAATGTCCATCTACATTCTTTACGTGTCCTTTTAAGTCTCACCATCACAGGATTATGGTCTGAAAAGGTCTTAGGCAGTATTTCAACCCTGTACATCTTATCAGTCCAAGTATCCAAAATCCGTATCATATCAATGATTGAATGGTATTTGTGCCTGTCAGAAAAAAAGTAAAATGCTTGACATTTGGGTGCTTCATCCTCCACATCTCACCAGCTTACAAGTTGTCCATCAGTTCAAAAAAAGTTTTTTGGTGGTTGTCTCTATATTTTCATTATATCTCTTGGGAAAAGTCTATCAGGCTGGGGAGCCACCATCTCATTCCAATTTCCTATCAAACACCAATTTTCATAAGACATTTCCAATAACATCACATTTAGTTTCTGAATTAACATTCCTTTCTGTGGCACAGGTACTTTATAAAGCGCCACCACCAACATCTTATTCCTATTTGCATTAATTTTTCACCCAAACAAATCTTCCTTCTTCATCTGCAAAAATCAACTTTGGAGATAATATAGACCATACATACAAAACATTTTTCTTCAAATGTCCAGTTCAGATGAATTCTTTTTTTGTACTAAAAATATTTTTAAATCTCTATTCCAGATACGATTCTCTCATATGTCCATGTCTCTTACATGTCCATGTCCAACATCTTTAGGTAATGAAATATATTCTTCCAAGGGTTATTAACCCTGTTTATATTCAAGGTCAAAAATCTGTAATCAATTTTTAAGCTTCAGATAAATAAAAGTCCAACTTAGTCCCTATATCTTTTCATAAGTGACTCCTCATCTTTATCTTGACCAGCCAACGCAGCTGTTCTCTTCATAAAAATCTTTGGGTTCCTTTTCTGTTTCTTGCTATTCCTGCTGATCCATTTCTTTTTCAAATTCATTCTGAAATCTTCTCAGGAAGTCCATTCACATTGTCAATGGAATTCAGTCTATATTTTTCATTTTTATAGGTGAAAAATTACACCTTCCAGCCTGTCCCAACTGAGAGGGATAGTCTTCCTAAGTTTATCCACCAAGAATTTTTAATTTTTCCTTTTCTTAAGAATTTCAATTGGTATTTCCTTCAGAAGGACAAGCCAGGTGATCCTGAATCTTGCAACACGTCTTCCAACTTATGAAGGGACTGAAGATATTTGATGATTATCAAGATAGTTTTTTTCTCTATTAAAATCTTAACTTTTAATTTGACATTTCAATTATCACAGGAAAAGTAACTAGAAAGTGGAAAATAGTTTTACTTTGCTTTTACTACTTCTTATATAGAAAATGCTTATTTTAAGAATTATTAATTTTTAATATAAAATAGAATAAGAATATTAATGATTAAGACTGTTAAGTAATTGTTTTTTTAAAAAAAGATGTCTGATAAGCACTTCAGAATTGTTATTAACAACTTATTTAGAACTATTAATTATTAACTAATCTTATACGATTAGATCTACTATGAAAATAAATAATAGGCAACAAATATTAACTCTAAATTATATTTTAGGATCTAATGATTAGGTGTTATTGCTGCATTACTATTTGCCATTAGTAGCAGGAATGAGAACCAAGTTTTAGTTATGTGTAGTTATGCTGTAGCTTGTAGTTTTGTATTTATAAGTTTTATTATTTTGAATTTTTTAAAATATTGTATTGTTCTGTAGTTTAGTTTTATAGCTTTTTATAATGTTATGTTTTTGCAGTGTTACTGTTTGTGATTTTTATACCGCTTTTCTTTGTTTCTTGAATGTTTTTATTATTCAAAATTAAAAAAAAATCTCAATTAATATTAATCTTCAAATTATATCGTTTCTGTGTCCTAAAAGAAAAGGCAGAAAAAAGATAAGGTTGTAGTGTTTAACTTGTCATTAACTTGTATTTTCTGTAGTGATCTTAAAAAAGAAAAAAAAGTACTGTCTCTTTAAAATTTTCCATATCATGAGAAGGCAGTGTAACATTACGAAAACAGATCTTACAGTAGCAAACAGATATGCTGCTATTTTCCTGACTGGATGTTCTTCAGATCCTGATCTGGCTTGTCCAGTGATCCTTCAGACTCTCTGTGTACTGGGCAGTCCACAAGCTCAATGCTTTGGGGATTGCAATCTATCGAGCTGCCGCTAGATTGCATCTGCCATTAACCCAAACAGAAAGTGGAGCCATGAATGAAATCAGAGATAACAAGAAAGTGTTAGTTACTCAACATGAAAAAGACCAACAGTATGCATCTCTTTTGGTAGACAGAAAGAAACTGAGGTAACTTTAGCTAGATAGACTCAAGCATGTGCAACAGTTGCAGTGGGGGAAGAGATAAGGCCAAGCTACTCAGCTCTAGAAAGTTCTGAATTCTGCACTGATGTGAAACCCAATTGTGTGAATGAGAACTACTGTACTTCATCATAAAACACCCCTGGATCTTGAGGTAGGTTTTCTATGTGCTGTAGATTCTCATGGAGAAAGCAAAGCAAAAGCAGATGCTTGGAACTACAGCAGTGGTCTCATGACTAAGAAGATGGAACCAATCGGAAGAGGTGACAGGCAATGGAGAAAAGGTAGTCTAACCATTCCAGGAGTGCAGAGATGGATGACATGATTATATCTTCTTTTTGTTCTCCTCTTTGCCCTGCCCTGCTCCTTATCAAAGGCCTTTTGTGAAAAACACTCTGACCAAGCGAAAGCCAACTGAGCCACCAGATTCTAAACAGAGGTTGGAACCAAAGCTCTTGGTATCAAATCTTGATCACATAACAAAGAAGCTTTAGCTGGTACCAACAGAATAATCAGGACAAAGTCAAATCACTGACAGAAATGCTTGGAACAGAAAAATTAAGATGTGGGTTCAAAATTTAGTCGTTTCCATTTTATCAAAAAAAAAAAAAAAACCTGAGAGAAATGAGGGCAACTACACTGGACCATAAACCATGGACAGGTAGAAGGTCATGCCAAAACACTGCTCAGCCCTGCAAGGCTCTTAACAGGTTCTATATAGGTGCAGAACAACCCACAGAGAACACAAAGAAATTTTATTCTCTGGCTCTGACCTCACCTTCTGTCTCCATATCTTGCCCTTTTGGAGCTTCACCAATGTCAATAGTAAACATCACTATCTTTGGAGTCATGGTAGACATTCTGTTGCTGAGGCAAAATTTGTATGTCCCATCCATATGAGCAGCAAAGGTGTATTTTCCGTTAGATTCTCGGTCTCCTTTATAGATGCCTTTGTTGTCAGGGCCTGTTATCTAGAAAGAAAAAAAGAAAGAACACCATTACTCTTTACGCATCTTCTACATCCGTTATTTTGCACGTATGTATAAATCTGTAACTTCAAATTTGCCTGCTGACTTAGGCAAGGAAACCTCAGAGATAGTTTTGCCAGTTCCTTCCTCTGAAGTATAGCCTACAGCACTCGGTAATCATTTGTGGTCTTTTACCCAAATAATAACTAACTTATGGAGACTTCATTAATTTCATGGGGTTTTTAACAGAAAGAATTAAAGAAAGAAGGGGCCTGATGAAGAAAATGGTTTATGATTTATGGTTCATGAAACTGGTTTATGATCATACTTTACTAAAGGAAGCTTGTGAAGGGACTGAAATATTTATAGTCATCAGACTATAAAGATAGTTTTTACACAGAGATCGTTTAAGAATAATTAATTTTAAAAATAATTAATTTTAATATATAATAATAATAATAATAATGTATTAATGATTAAAATTGTTAACTATTATGTTTTTTAAAGAACGATACCTGATAAGCAAGTTACAATTGTTATTAACAACTTATTTAGCACCGGTAATTATTGACTTATTTTGTAAAAATAAATAAAAGGCAAGAAGTGTAACTCCAATTTTAATTTAGGATCTAATGGCTAATTGTTACTGCTATATTCTTAGTCAATGTTAGTAGCAGGGGCAAGAACATCTTTTATTTATGTGCAGCTTTTCCCAAACTCTACAGCTTTAACCAGAAGCTTTAAATAATTCAATTTTCCACTTTTCAATGCTGTACAGTCATTCTACCACTAGATGGTAGTGTGGTGCAGCAGTTCCTTCAATATAGTTCTTTATATTTTGTGTACTTCTATGTCATTAAAAGTTGAACAGATCCATTTCCTAAACAGCCATGCAAGATGAGACTCCTTCATCTGGTTGTTCAGGTAAATAATAAGCAATTCCACTTTCCCCCAGTTATTCTCTAACTAATCTTTTTAGTTCTTAGTTAAAAAATAAAACCATCTGTTAAAATGCACTCCTCACTTCAGTTTGTTCATTTTCACAGTCACCCAGTTTTTCTAGTTGAGAGGCTATGATTTTGCAGGGGAAAGTTAAAATTAAATTTAAAAGTTAAGTAAAACTAATCTTAACGCACAGTCTTTGTCAATGTAATCCTTGAAGGTTTGAAAACACTGTCTCTTGAAGGGATTCTTAATTCTCTCGTAAAGCACTTAAGGTGTTAAGAAAGTTGGTTTTGCGTTTCTTAGTCTGTGTAAACAGCTGTAATGTGTGGTGGCTTTATGTCAACTTCTGCCAGTCTCTGGCACCTCGGAAGCTCTGTTTCTGATCATCTAGGCAACCCTAACAAATCAGTGGCTGGCCTTTGAATTCCCCTTACCAAAGATATGATTTAAAGCAGGTTCTGATGGCTTATAGCGTCTCTCACATATCATGTCCTATCCCTAGCAGAAATGCTTTAGAGTTTCGCTGGAGAGGGAGACAATATTATTCAGGGCAAGGACTCGGAGAGCGCAGGGGGAAAGGCCCAAATGATACTGGACAAGTAGTACAAGAGGCCAATGGTGGGAGGAGTAGAAACAATAGTACAGGACTTGCAGGAAGGGCCTGGGGACTTAAGTGTCTCTACACTAATGCAAGGAGTATGGGAAACAAGCAGGATGAGCTTGTACTCCTAGTACAAGAAAATAAATACGATTTGATAGGCATCACTGAGACCTGGTGGGATGAGTCTCATGACTGGAATATAGGAATAGAGGGGTATAGCCTATTTTGTAAAAATAGACCAAACAAGAAAGGAGGAGGAGTAGCCTTGTATGTCAAGGATGTTTCCACCTGTGAAGAGATCCAGGACTTAAACCCAGAAAGTCAGGTCGAGAGCATCTGGGTAAGAATTAAGGCAGCGAGAAACAATAGGGATATTCTGGTGGGGGTTTACTACAGACCTCCAACCCAGGCTGAGGACTTGGATGACGCCTTCCTCAACCAAATGACTGCACATTCAAAGAGGAGGGATACAGTAATAATAGGAGATTTCAATTACCCGGACATATGCTGGCGGCCAAACTCTGCCAAGACAGCAAGGTCCAGCAAGTCTCTTGCTTGTCTTGCAGACAACTTCATGGTCCAGAAGGTGGAAGGGGCCACAAGGGGATCAAATATTCTAGATCTGATCCTGACCAACAGGGAGGACCTTGCTAATGAGGTAGAAGTGGTTGGATCTTTAGGGGGGAGTGACCATGCTCTGTTGGAATTTGGCATTCAGTGGGAAGGAGAAGATAAGGGTAGCCAGACACTCATCTTAGATTTTAAAAAAGGGGACTTCTGTAAACTAAGGGAGCTGCTGGCTGGTATTCCGTGGTCAGGAATAGTGAGAGGGAAAGGAGTTCAGGAGGCATGGGAGTTCCTTAAAAAGGGGATACTGAAGGCACAGTCTAAAACGGTGGCAATAAGGAGGAAAAATGGAAGGCATCTGAAGAAACCAGAATGGTTGACTAAAGAACTCTCAGCTGAGCTAAGAGTTAAGAGAAACATGTACAGGAAATGGAAGAAGGGGGAAACCACCAAAGAAGAATTTAAGCAAGTTGCCAGGAGATGTAGGGAGGAAGTCAGAAAGGCTAAAGCACAGAACGAACTTAGGCTGGCCAGAGACATTAAAAACAATAAAAAGGGCTTTTTTAAATATGTCCACAGCAAAAGGAAAAAGAAGGAGACAGTAGGGTCGCTGCGCAGGGAAGATGGCGAATTACTCACAGGGGGAAGAGAAAAGGCAGAACTAGTTAACACCTTCTTTGCCTCAGTTTTTTCCCAGAAGGATACAAGCACTCAGCCTGGCGGTTGGGGAGCAGGTGAGGAAGCAGAGGAAATGCGGCACATAATAGGTGGAGAGGTGGCACAGGAATACCTGGCCACACTGGATGAATTCGAGTCTCCAGGGCCAGATGAATTGCATCCTAGGAGATTAAAAGAGCTGGCAGAGGTCATTTCGGAACCGCTTGCTATAATTTTTGAGAAATCTTGGAGGACAGGAGAAGTTCCAGCAGATTGGAAGAGAGCAAATGTTATCCCCATCTTCAAGAAGGGAAAAAAAGAGGACCCAAATAATTATCGCCCAGTCAGCCTGACCTGAGTACCCGGAAAGATCCTGGAGCAGATCATTAAGCAGTCAGTTTCTAATCATTTAGAAAGCAACGCGGTAATCACGAGAAGCCAACATGGATTTCTCAAAAATAAGTCATGCCAGACTAATCTTGTCTCTTTTTTTGACAGAGTTGCTAGCTTGATAGATGAAGGGAATGCTGTGGGTGTAGCATATCTCGATTTCAGTAAGGCCTTCGACAAAGTTCCCCACGACATTCTTGCAAGGAAGCTGGTAAAATGTGGGCTGGGCAGGGCTACTGTTAGTTGGATTTGTAAATGGCTGACCGATCGAACCCAAAGGGTGATCACGAATGGCTGCTTTTCATCCTGGAGAGAAGTGACTTTTGGGGGGTGCCACAGGGTTCTGTCCTGGGCCCAGTGCTGTTCAATATTTTTATCAATGACTTGGATGAAGGAATAGAGGGCACTTTCATCAAATTTGCAGATGATACCAAATTGGGAGGGGTTGCTAATACGCCAGAGAACAGGATCAAAATTCAAAATGACCTGGATAGATTGGAGAGCTGGGCCAAGGTGAACAAAATGAAATTCAACGGAGAGAAGTGTAAGGTCCTACACTTAGGTAAAAAAAATGGAATACAGAAAACATAGGATGGGGGACACGTGGCTGGATAGCAGTACGTGTGAAAGGGATCTAGGAGTCTTCATAGACCACAAGCTGAACATGAGCCAGCAGTGTGATGCAGCAGCCAAGAAAGCCAATGCAATTCTCAGCTGCATCAATAGGAGTATGGTGTCTAGATCGAGAGAGGTACTGGTACCACTCTAGTCTCCTTTGGTTAGACCCCATCTTGAATACTGTGTCCAGTTCTGGGCACCCCAATTCAAGAAGGATATTGACAAGCTGGAGCAAGTCCAGAGGAGGGCTACCAAAATGGCGAGAGGCCTGAAAGCCATGCCCTATGAGGATAGACTTAGAGAGCTGGGTATGTTTAGTCTGCAGAAGAGGAGGTTAAGAGGGGACATGATAGCCATGTTTAAATATTTGAAGGGATGCCACGTAGAGGAAGGAGGGGACTTGTTTTCTGTTGCTCCAGAGACCAGGACAAGGAGCAATGAATTCAAGCTGCAGGAAAGGAGATTCCACCTGAACCTCAGGAAGAACTTCCTGACAGTCAGGGCTGTCCGGCAGTGGAATCTGCTGCCTCGGAGTGTAGTGGAGTCTCCTCCTTCCCTGGAGGTTTTTAAGCAGCGGCTGGATGGCCATCTGTCGGGAGTGCTTTGAGGGTGTTCCTGCATGGCAGGGGGTTGGACTGGATGGCCTGTGTGGTCTCTTCCAACTCTAGATTTCTATGATTCTATGATTCTATGAGTGAAGCCTCACAATGCCAAGAACCAACCTAGAAGTCAATATGACACATGATTTGGATGTGGTCAGGTAGATCTCATTTAAAAATTTTATGAATCCATGAGAATTCATGCTCCAGATCCACGTTTTAGCACTCCAGTGGCGTATTCGTGTACAAGATCTGTGATACTTGTGGTTCTGCATGGGTTTAGGAGACATGATCTGGATGTGTTTCAAGAGTATCCCACAAAGAAATCCTATGTATCAGGGAAGCCTCAGATCCTTGTTTTTCCGCCTTTGTGATGTATCGGTGTATGGTGTGCATTATTTTGTGACACATTCTGTGGCTGGGGATGGGAGACATGATTTTTATGAGATTTAGATAGATCATATTTAAAAATTACATTGATGAGTGAGGAGCCATCCTTGCATCCATGTTTGTGCACTATGGTGACACATCAGTGGACAGGATCCATGATCAGCTATTTTAGATCTGATCCTGACCAACAGGGATGACCAAGTTGATCAGGTAGAGGTGGTGGGATCCTTAGGAGGGAGTGACCATGCTCTCTAGGAGTTTGACATGCAGTGGGAAGGAGAAGCCAAGTGTAGCCAGATATGCATCCTAAACTATAAGAAAGCTGATTTCTCTAAACTTAGGGAGTTACTTGCTGAAATCCCGTGGACAAGAATACTAAAAGAGAAAGGAGTGCATAACGGATGGGAGTTTCTTAAAAACGAGATACTGAAGGCACAATTGAAAGCAACGAAGCTAGTAAAATGTGGGCTGGACAGGGCTACTGTTAGTTGGGTTTGTAATTGGCTGACCGACCGAACCCAAAGGGTGATCACGAATGGCTGCTTTTCATCCTGGAGAGAAGTGACTAGTGGGGTGCCACAGGGTTCTGTCCTGGGCCCAGTGCTGTTCAATATTTTTATCAATGACTTGGATGAAGGAAGAGAGGGCATGCTCATCAAATTTGCAGATGACACCAAATTGGGAGGGGTTGCTAATATGCCAGAGGACAGGATCAAAATTCAAAATGACCTGGATAGATTGGAGAGCTGGGCCAAGGCGAACAAAATGAAATTCAACAGAGAGAAGTGTAAGGTCCTACACTTAGGTAGAAATAATGGAATACAGAAATATAGGATGGGGGACACGTGGCTGGATAGCAGTACGTGTGAAAGGGATCTAGGAGTCTTCATAGACCACAAGCTGAACATGAGTCAGCAGTGTGATGCGGCAGCCAAGAAAGCCAATGCAATTCTCGGCTGCATTCATAGGAGTATGGTGTCTAGATCGAGGGAGGTACTGGTACCACTCTACTCTGCTTTGGTTAGACCCCATCTTGAATACTGTGTCTCGTTCTGGGCACCCCAATTCAAGAAGGATATTGACAAGCTGGAGCAAGTCCAGAGGAGGGAGACCAAAATGGTGAGAGGCCTGGAAGCCATGCCCTATGAGGATAGACTTAGAGAGCTGGGTATGTTTAGTCTGCAGAAGAGGAGGTTAAGAGGGGACATGAGAGCCATGTTTAAATATTTGAAGGGATGACACGTAGAGGAAGGAGGGGACTTGTTTTCTGTTGCTCCAGAGACCAGGACAAGGAGCAATGGATTCAAGCTGCAGGAAAGGAGATTCCACCTGAACCTGAGGAAGAACTTCCTGACAGTCAGGGCTGTCTGGCAGTGGAATCTGCTGCCTCGGAGTGTAGTGGAGTTTCCTTCCTTGGAGGTTTTTAAGCAGAGGCTGGATGGCCATCTGTCGGGATTGCTTTGAGGGTGTTCCTGCATGGCAGGGGTTGGACTGGATGGTCTGTGTGGTCTCTTCCAACTCTGAATTTCTATGATTCTATGATTCTATGAAACTGTGCCAATAAGGAGGAAAAATGGCAGGAGTCTAAAGAAACCGGAATGGTTGTTAAAAGGAACATGTACAGGAAATGGAAGAATGGTGAAACCACTAAAGAGGAATTCAAGCAAATAGCCAGGATACGCGGGGAAAAGGTCAGAAAAGCTAAAGCACAGAATGAACTCATGCCAGCGACATTAAAAACAATAAAAAGATCTTTTTTAGATATGTCCGCAGCAAAAGGAAAAACAAGGAAATGATAGGGTCACTGTGTGGAGAAGATGGCCAATTAATAACAGGGGGAAGAGAGAAGGCAGAACTACTCAACATCTTCTGGGCACCCCAATTCAAGAAGGACGTGGTCAAGCTGGGCACCCAAATTCAAGAAGGACGTGGTCAAACTGGAGCAAGTCCAAAGGAGGGCGACTAAAATGTTGAGGGGCCGGGAAGCCATGCCCTATGAGGATAGACTAGAGAGCTGGGTATGTTTAGGCTGCAGAAGAGAAGGCTAAGAGGGGACATGATAGTCATGTTTAAATATTTGAAGGGATGCCATGTAGAAGAAGGAGAGGGCTTGTTTTCTGCTGCTCCAGAGACCAGGACACGGAGCAATGGATTCAAGCTGCAGGAAAGGAGATTCCACCTGAACCTGAGGAAGAACTTCCTGACGATCAGGGCTATCCAGCACTGGAATATGCTGCCTCAATGGAGTGTAGTGGAGTCTCCTTCTTTGGAGGTTTTTAAGCAGAGGCTGGATGGTCATCTGTCGGGATTGCTTTGAGGGTGTTCCTGCATGGCAGGGGGTTGGACTGGATGGCCCCTGGGGTCACTTCCAACTCTACATTTCTATGATTCAATGATTCTATGAGAGCTGTTCAATAAAAAGAGAAAATTGTAGAAATGATAAGTATGCACTTTATTTAATAACTCTTTTCCACCCCACCCCCCAAAAAACAAAGGAGAAACTGCAGTACAGGTATTGTTTCATAAGATGTGAAGGAAATGCAGTAGGCATTGATGGAGAAGGGAGATTGTCTGGAAAATGTTGGATCATTGCTATTTAGAACATTCCATCAAAAACGCTTGAGCCGAATTAAGAACCCTCCAGGTTTGTGTCCATTATACATAATGATTAAATCAAATTTCATCGGATATGGGGGTGAAGTTAAAACAGCGTGGGAAATAGATCTGTCAGTAAGATCTATTTATAAGAATCTTATAAAACTAACTCAGCCTGGCACAAGGAGTGTTTTTAAAAATTGCCCCAGATGTAATTTGATTCTGGATTGGCTACATAAAATAAATCTGAATTGATCATTAAGATGTTAAAAAGAATGCGGAGCCACTGAGACTTATAAGCATATGTGGTTCTACACCAGGGACAGAATAAGTATGATGAGGCTGCATGCCACTTATAGTTGCTCACATGACTTAAGCAATGTGAACAGCTACCCACAGCTTCACTGTCTTGACTTACAACATCCCAAACAAGAGGACCATTTTATAAAATTTTGAGAAGGAAATGAGCTAATGTAATGTGTCTCAGGTGAAATTTGTGACCAGATGTCAATAGGCAATCCCATGCAGAAATACTGATCGCAATTTTTGGACTTGAGAAAACTTACTTACTAATTTCTCCAGGTATCTTTTCTTCTGTCCTTGAATACTGTTAACAGAGTTGGTTATGCATCAAAAAACATTTACATTCTCTATGTGGACTTTGTCAGAGCAGGAGATCAGGGAGAGTTGAAGCTAAAATGATCACACGAAATGGGACTAACAAGTAATTGAGTTCTTTCTGGAATTGTTCAAAATAATCAGTGTGTGATGTGTGTGTGCACATACATATTCAATCACAAGTATTAAGTCGCCTATTGTAGTTTAGTCCTCCCATGAATAATGAGATCTGCATGCAGCCTATTTTAATATCAGGATTCAAGGTCCCTGCCATATACTGGTCTAGTGGGTATGTATTGAAACAGTGCAGTGGTTCTTAACCTGGGATCCAGGGACCCCTGGGGGTCTGACCTTCACAGACAATCTGCAAAGCCCTGCTGCTGGATACCACCACCAGCAGTAGCAGCAACATGGATGGGGCAACAGCAGGGGGAGTTCTGGGTGCTAAAGCTGCTCCCTCAATCAACTCTCTCCAGAGGGGAACTTAAAACTCAATCCATCTTGAATTCTCATTAAAAAAAGCAGTAGCCCTGCTGGAAAAGGGGGCTATAGAATGAGCTCTATGCCATCAAGTCCAACCTGGTTTTTACTCCTACTATGTTACAACTTCAGTGAGGGGATCTGTACAATACTGAACCTACCAGGGACAAATGCCAAGAAGGTTCATATGTTGATAGTTTCTTCCATTGTTCCTTTATTACACAGAGGAGACTGGTTCATCATTGACCTTTGTGATGTATGTTTTCTGTATAGACAAGAGAGCCTCACCATCACTTCCTTGTATTTGTAATTGCTCGTTGTTGCTACCTGGCAGGTTGCAGAGTCCTTGCCATATGTTGGTCTGATGGATGTATACTGAAATAGTAGTGTATTGTAGTCAGTGTAGAGGTAATATAGTAAACCCTCACAGAGTTAAGCTAGCAATGCTACAAAGTGTCCAATGTTAATTGATGATTGCAACAATGTATCTGTTTACAGCTTGCCTATGTTATTACCAAGTATGGACATGGTATCAATTGCCTGTAGCTGCCATGTATCCAGTGAGGGGGAAGAGCAGAATGGGCAAATACTGAAGTGTCAAGAAGTATTTTGGGAACTCAAACATAAGAGGCAGGATATATGTCACTGCCCCAAGGATGAAAAGTGGGAAAACAAATTCAGGCCTGGGAGCTGTCTAAAGATTCAGAGTGGTATTACATTTATGATCTTTTCCAATCACAGCTTTGCATGTCTAAAATTTGCATTTGTAGATATAAAACCTACAGCTCCATGTATGCTTTAGTCTCCGCAACTTGGGAAGAAGCCTTCTGTGTTGCTTTCTTTGCTAAAAAAAAATATATTGTTTACCCCAGGGTGAAGTTTGTGGATTGCAAGTTATCCAGGGCATGACACCACCAATGCATAGCTGCGGTGGTTGCCTTGCCCCCCACCAACAACTCAAGGCATTGTCCTCTACCTGTACCTAGACAGTTGCCTCCTGGTGGGCCTACCCATAACCACCAATCTGCATGAAACACTAATTCTGCTACCCTTAATACAGATTTTCCTGAATGAAAAGAAATCCAAACTTGTACCAGCTCAGGGATAACATTCGTAGGGGCAATCCTGGACTCTCAGTTGGTCAAAGTCTTTTTCTCATTCTACAAAATACTTTATCTCAACCCAAGGGGCAACACTACCACATCAATGAACTGTAACTGCTAATAGTAATCAATTTTTTTAGCCTTTCAAACTCCTCCGCAAGATACACGTTCTTTATTTATCTATATCTCAACCTTCTTCTGATAATGGCACTCAAGGCGGCTAACAGCATTAAAACTTTAAAACATTAAAACAGCATTCCAGTTTCCAGTTGAGATAACGGAGGATACGATTTAGCGTTCGTGGGACAGACAGACATGATCACATACTCCAAAGCATTATTCTTGACAGGAGAGGATCCTCCTGTCAAGTAAGGAGGCTCCCTGATACACAGGGAGCAGATCTCTGGAACTGCTGAGATTGGGGACACACAGTCATCCACTCAGAAACAGAGTGGCTGGAGTGGAGATCCGGAGTGTAGGAGCTAATTGCAATCTTTGGCGGAGCTGGGAGAGTGAGAGGCTTTCACCTCAATTATGTACATTACCTTACCATCATCTGGAATTTTTACAGTAAATAATTTTTGATTATTTTAATTTCTGATTATTTCTCCATTAAAGAAAGATCAGAAGACCCTGTCTGGGAAATCTGCCTTGGTTATCAAGCTTTCTCATGAATGTAACATAAAGTGACAGCACTCCTTTAATTTTCCTTGGATTTCATTGCAACTTTTTGCAAATCTTTCACAAACAGGCTTAACAGAGCTCTCTCAAAGTATTCAACCTCATGAAAGCGTGTAATGCCACATAAGGTAGGAAAGCATGAGTAAATATGCTATATGCATTATGTTTCTATCCTGTCATTGCTCCAAAAATATAAGACCTCTCCTTCACTTTATTCCATCAACAACTCCAGCAAGTAGCGTAAAAGAAATAGTAGGTAACACAAAGTTACCCGTGAAATTTCGTGACTGAGCAGGGTTCAGATCTCTCTAGTGCAGTGATTCTTAACCTTTTCCTTCCCAGGGACCCTCTGTAAAGATAATTTGTTGCCCCCAAGACATAATATATTCATCCAGAATATATATTGGTTCAATAACATAATATATTCATCCAGAAACCTTTCAACTTTGAACAATGCCTCCATCTTGTTTTGCCTACTGGTCACATGACAATCTCTCTCATCTCAAAATTTGGGCACATTTATCAGAAGGGAATAGCAAATGGGTCAGGCAATAGGCATGAGGGGGGCTTGAGGTCTGCTCAGCAGCCTATCCCCCCTACATGTTGGAAAAGCCTTCTAAAATATTTGCTAAGACTCGGCACAGAAAGCGCGGTGTATTTCTCAGAGGGGAACAGAAAATGCGTTGGGCAATGGGCTTGAGAAAGAAGGATCCTTCCTTCTAAAGCTTTTGAAGCTTCAGTAATGAGGAGTAAGAAGAATTCTATTCCCCGCCTCTGAAAAAGCCTCCAGCTTTGGAAGTGGGAAGTAAGAATAATACTATCTCCCCCTTCCAAAGCTGCAGACTCTTTTATGCCCATTGGAACAAAAGTCTCCAGCTTTGGGAAGCGGGGGGGTAAGAAGGATCCTACTCCTCACTTCTGAAGCTGCAGATGCCAAAATCACAAATGTGGAGGGCCAACTCTGCTTGAATTATTAAAACTGGCTTTATTTGACTCTGTCCTGAAATTCTGGAATATAGGTTGGGGTATAAAGTTGGTTTCTAGACTTGAGATTTGACTCAAGACTTGAAGGTAGAGACATGAGACTTGACTTGAGACTTTGAGTAAAAGACTTAGAAACATCACCGCTCTGATGTTATCTAAACCCAACATCCTCTGCCCCCTCCCCTTTCTTTCCTTTTTATTACCCTCGCTTCCTGCCTGGCTAATGCTAATTCTCTCAGTCAATCCTCATGTTCCTTGTTGATCCTGGTCTGTATCCAACTCTCCTTCAGCCCTCCTTGGTTTGAACTAGATCATAAAACAACTTTGAATTTGGGG
>CAOLHI010005174.1:0-82286 GCA_948474755.1 Ctenosaura bakeri
ATCCAGGAAGGTGGATTAATTGAAGCAGCAAACCCGAATGACATATCTGTGCCTTAGAATCATAGAGTTGGAAGAGACCCCAGGGGCCATCCAGTCCAACCCCATTCTGCCATGCAGGAACACCCACCAAAGTATTCCCAACAGATGGCTATCCAGCCTCTCCTTAAAAACCTCCAGAGATGGAGACTCCACCACACTCCGAGGCAGCATATTCCACTGCTGGACAGCTCTGACCATCAGGAAGTTCCTCCTGAGGTTCAAGTGGAATCTCTTTTCCTGCAGAAATTACCCCGGTTTTGAGAAACTCACCAGCGCTCATTGCAACTGGTTCCTTAAACATGCTGTTCGCTGTCTCCAAAAGACCATCCTAACCGAGTTAGGTGTGTTAAGGAAAGAAAGACTTGAGGGAGGGTTAACAAGAGTTAATAGCAACGACTCATGCACGGCTGCTCGGAGAGCCTGTGGTTAGGCTAGAGAACCAGAGCCATTAGCCGAGTGAAAAGGCTGTCAAGTCAGATAAGGGAGAGACCCACTCTGCCCTGCCGCCATGTCAGAAGCATCTGTAAAAGCTGGGCAAACTGAGCCTCGGGATGACAAGCCATGCTTCACTGCAAACAAAAACCTTTCTGCAGGAATTGGTTACACCCAAGACCATGCGTTCCTGCCTCTTCCCGTCGACCAAGAAACACAAGCACGGCGGTGATGCGCAGAGGCAGGTGGGGCTGCCTGACTAAGCAGCGGGAAGGAAATCCAAGAATCAATCGCTTTGGGCCAAAGGAAGCACTTCATCGGCCAGCATCCGAGCTGCCCCGAAAGACAACATTTGCTTCCCGGAGTGGAAATCGAAATGGGGCCTTCTGCCCTGCAAGAGAACCAAGGAGGGGCAACCTGCAGCACTTGGCCAGATTTGGAAAACCCTTGGCAGGTGATCGGTTCAGACCTTTGGGAGGGGCCTTGAGAATCCTAAACCAGAGAGCTCTTTGGTCTCCCTAAACTACAAACCCCAGAATTCCACAGGAGGTTGAAAGTGGAATAATAGTACTATAACAGTGTTGTGCGGAAATGCCCTTAGATTCTATGGTTTGATGAAAGGCCACTTCCTCTCTCCTGTCTTTCCGTTACAGACAAAGGTTTTGCAAGGCCAGGAGCAGCTGCCACTCTGCGGTTCCAACCTCAGCAGGGTATCCCTGGCACGTGCAGAGCCTGGCACATCCCGGATATTGACCTGAACATGAAATCTATGACTAATCTACTCAGCCAGGAGGATCACGAGACCACGCTCCTGGGATGGACAAATCTGCTTCACTTTCTCCCACGTTCAGATGTCGGAAAGGTTGCTGAATTGTTAAGTCAAACTGAACAGGACGGATGGATAAGGAGGGACAAATCTCCCAGTTTCACTCCCACCCCACCCCACCCAGTGTGATAATTCACCTTGGAGCCCCTCTAGAAGCAATATATACCTCCCTCAAATGCATAACCAAAAATCTGAGCCAAAATGGAATTGAAACAAAAGTTCTCCGCCATCGATATGCCGAGATCTGCTTTGCTCTTTTGGGGTCTTTCTACGTTGGTCTTCCAACACTGGACCAAAGAGAAATGTTTCTCAGGGCCCTTCCACACTACACTGCTATGATAGCGCTATTATTCCACTTTCAACCTCCTATGGAATTCTGGGATTTTCAGTTTAGAGAGGCACGTTTAGAGTTCTCAGCCAGAGACCTCTTGGGTCTGAGTAAACTGCAAACCCCAGAATTCCCCAGGAGGTGGAAAGTGTCCACAATCTGTTTGGTAATGCAAACCATATTTTGGAATCACTGTGTTTTTCCAAATCATTTCTGCTTAGAATCATAGAATCGTAGAAATGTAGAGTTGGAAGAGACCCCAGGGGCCATCCAGTCCAACCCCCTGCCATGCAGGAACACCCTCAAAGCACTCCCGAGAGATGGCCATCAAGCCTCTGCTTCTTTCTTATTATGTAGCCATTCTTGCTGCTGTTGCAAAACTTTGGGATTGCATGCCGATAAGCAGAAGTACAGAAATACAGCAATTTTTTAAAAAGAAAATCTTGCCCTTCCTCCCCTCCATCCCCACCAACATCCCACCACGTCAGTGATACTCACCAGCCTCTCCGACATGGGAGTCTTGTCTCCATCTGGCAAATGTTGCTCCAAAGCCAGAACAATGCAATTAGCTATAATCGTAGCCAAGATCATATACTCGAACGGAGTGGAGTCGACAGTTAAAGAAAAGAAAATTGAGCTCCTCGGCAGAAGAAAAATGTCAGCAGCATCAGCCATGGCACGGATTGATACAACTTCCAGTCTTTTCAGAGACCATCCATCTCCCCAAATCATGCATTATTCTCTCTGTTAAGCCACAAGTGCATTCACAGTTTGTAAAAATTAGGACTTAGTTCAATAACCAGTGCAATGGAAACCCTTTGGAATGGCTTTCTTTAAAAAAAAAAATGCCCTCAATTAATCAGACAGCAGGATTCATAGTTGTTCTTTTTAATTATTAATTTAAAACAGGCCCATGAATATTTCAAATGTTTTGAAAAGTGGAAAGAAACTGGTTATCCATTTGATGCCTCCCCCCCCCCGTTTTGGTAACGCTTTCCGATTAAACCTTGTGACTTGAAATTGATGGCGGGGGGCATGAGGTAGAATGCAGTTTTTAACTTCCCTTATTGAAAAATTTGGAGATTTCTGTAATTGCTCTCTGTCCCCACCCTCCGTTGCATTAGCTGCTTGCAAAACAAGAAAATAATCTCCTTGTTGAGTGGTGGTGGGAACAAACAAGAGACCAATTAACAGCTTGCAAAAAGAATATTAACAAAGATAAGACCCAAAATATCAGTCCTCTACAGCAGCCCCCCCCCCAACTTGGGAACTCCCCTCCATGGAAGGCCAAGGCTGCCTTCATCCCTTCTGTGTTTCTTGCAAGGAGTGAAGATGATGCTCTTTCACTTGGTCTTTGGTTCAAATTAGGGGGTGTCATCTCTGGCTGTTTCTTGTACTGTTTTTAATAGAACTATTTTAAAGAAGAGGTTTCAGGGTTTTTTTCAAATGATCTTGGAAGCTAAGCAGGGTCAGGCCTGGTTAGTACTTGGATGGGAGACCGACAATGAACTCCAGGTACTGTAGGCTATAGCAAAACCACTTCTGAGTATTCCTCTTCTATTGCTGTTATTCCACTTCAACTGCCATGGCATCATGGTATGGAACCCTGTGATTTGCAGTTTAGGGAGGGGCACTGAGAATTCCCAGCTAGGCAGCTCTCAGGCCTCGCTAAACTACAAACCCCAGAATTTCACAGTATGTTGCAACAGCAAAGTTGAGTAATAGCTCTGTAACAGTGTTGTGTGATAAGGCCTATTGTTGTTGTGTGTCTTCAAGTCATTTCCAACTTGTAGCGACACTAAGGCCATGGGGTTTTCTTGGGCTGAGAGTGTGTGATATGCCCAGTGGCTGAGCAAGGGATCGAACCCTGGTCTCCAGGGTTGAAGTCCAGTGCTCAGACCACTACACAATGCTGGTTCTCTCTTTCCTGTGGTCCAATTGTCCAAAAAATCCTGAACACACCAGATCCTGTCTAATTTCAGAAGATAAATGGGGTCACACTGACTCTCATATAAGGATGAAGGGTATATAATGGGGAGAAGTCTATTAAGTATTGCAATATTTTGTGCATATACACTTGCATAAAAGACAAAAAGGAAACCTCTTCTCCCCTTCACGCAACATATACTTAAGCTGTGGAACTGTTAACCGCCTTCACGTCAGCTTGACCTACGGTGACCCTATCCTTTCTTGGCAAGATTTTTTCCCGAGGAGGTTGCCCACTGCCTTCCCCTCGGGCTGAGAAAGTGTGACTCGCCTAAGGTCACCCCTTGGGATCCCACAGCTGATTCAAACCCCACTCTCGGAGTCCTCATCCAAGGCTCAAAGCCCTTCCCAAAATTATGAGACAAAACTGCGGGACCGCACAATCACAAAGCCGCAAAAGACACAACCGCAGAATCTGGCTGGGCTTTAATAGAGTATCACAGATTTACGAAAGCTATCCATAAGGCAAGTAAGTAGTCATGATCACTCTACTTCACTTCCAAGACGAGAAGCACTATGTCTCATGGTACCCTTTGCTGGGGACCACATGGGAAGATATTGCGCACTTAGGTCCCGCTTGTGAGCTTTCTAGATGCACCAGATTGGCCGATGCAAGTCTGATTTGCCCCAGAAGGACTCTCCCTACGATCTCAACGCTCATGAAAACCCCGCGAGGTAGACAAGGTGGAAGGGGAAACAGCTCCCATGCAGAGTGAGCAGACTGCCACCCAACCAATGCTGAGCTGTGCGAAAAATCCAAACTCGGCGATTCCATTTCCTGATCAGAAACCACAGTGCCACATGCCAGGATGCCAAGCCCACCCCGTACGGCACAAGATCTTTGGTGCCTTTGGGGAAAAGGGTTCCCCTGCTTTCATTGCTACAGGGTTCGGATTTTATTCCTCTGAGTACTAGACTCTCTCTCTCTCTCTCTCCCCCCCGCTCTGATGCAAGCAAGCCATGCTCCGTCTCCGCATGACTCCAAGCCAAGGCCCAGATGGCAGAAAAGTGCTTCAACGCCACGGAGAGCTTCCCGGGGGACCAGCTGCGCTTTGATTTAAACCTTGCACCAGTCCTCCCTCGTAGGCTCGCAGACACACTAGCGCACACCCAGGGCTCTGGAAAATTGCTGCACTGGAAAAGCGGCCCTTTCCTTGCTGGCCTAGCCAAAACACACACACACACACACAGACACAAAACAGCCAAATAAAGCCCACTTTGCAAACATCGTGCGTGTGTCACCAGGCCATATCTTAAGTTTCCAAAAGCCAGTTTTCCTCCCCGTTCCCCCCCGCCACCAATACAACAAGAGGGAGAGTCAGCAGCCGCTCCTCCAAAATGCAACACCTTCCTTGCCATAAGATCCTCCGGGCTGCTTGTTTATCCCAAGCTTGGCTACAGCAGTCTCTAAGCTCACAGATGGATGCTTCTCCACCTCCTCTCCTCCTCATCGTCTTCCCTATGCATTTCATAATGCTCACACGGACAGCCATCTATCAACAGATTCTATTTACCCTACCAATGCACTCCCCCCCCTTCCCCTCTTCCCTGCGTACACATTGTTTCAGCTGGGAAGGCGGGAGGAAAGAGGGGGAGCAGTGTGCTGTGTTGCTAAGAACAGGTCTGGTTGCTGGTTCCGTGCGGGTTATTAGCTCTGTGATTTCAGATAAAAAGAAAACAACAGGGGGGCCCTTGGGAAGGCTGGTTGCGTGCTCCTGACTCTGATACAGCCAATGCACATTAATATCCACATGCACACGCATGTACACAAGGAGAGCCTCTTTAGCAACCTAACCCTACGCCCAGCTTGGAAAAGCCTTCAGCTTTGCTCATTCCATTGAGGAATGCCACGGCCGCCCACCTCGGCTGCACACAAGGCAAGGAGGAACAGCTTGTCTCTCCTCCAGCCAAGACCTGGGATTCTTCAGGAGGCTAGAGGGCTCAAGAGGGTGGGAGCCCCACGCCTCTCCAGTCATTCCAGCTTCCCAAAGCTTGGACAAGAAGGTCCAGTTGGGCCACAGAGCCCAAGAGACTCCTAACGGAGCCTGTCTGCGGCCCATGAAATACGAAGACGAAATATGAAGCCCAGTTGGGATGGAAGGGGTAGTGTGATCAGGTGGAAAGAGTTCTCTCTTGTACAGATTGCCGAGGCTCTAACCACCCTCCATCAGGAAAGGGTAGCCAGAGTTGCCTCCTGACTTTTAGGCCTTTTCCGCACTACACTGTTATAGTGCTATTATTCCACTTCCGTGGAATTCTGGGGTTTGTAGTTTACTGAGACTACAGATCTCCCTGGCTGAGAATTCTCCATGCCCCTCCTTAAACTGCAAACCCCAAGCTTCCATAGGAAGCTGAAAGTGGAATACTAGCACTGTAACAGGGTAGCGCGGAAATGGCCTTGGCCGCCTGAGGCCAAGAGCAAGATGGCACCAGTTCCGCCACTGTGTCATTCCATGTACAGGAACTGGTCTGGCAATCAGATCTTTCTTCCACAGTGGAGATGCTGAATGACATGCCTCTCTTAACCCCAGAGCATCCTCCTTTCCCACCCATGGAGGCAGGAGCCTGGGGCAAGGGGCACGCACGTGTGTCTTTCTCCTGCAACGTCTTTGGTATGCCACCTCCCTTATACTTATGCCAGGGTGGGCCCCGCATTCAGCCTTCTCAACCCACTCGCATGAATTGGTACTCACAGCTATGTGGAAGAGCTACAGGGACACAGCAAACTGCATTTGCCTATGCGCTTGTTTCAACTAATGGGAAAGAGGGTATATTTTCTACCTTCGGAGTTAAAGCTACACCCACACAATGGCACGGCACAGAAAGTGGGGACAGTGAGATGCAAAGAAGGGGGTCTCTTCCCTTTTTAGCTACACTCATACATAACTTCTCTCACTCAGGAGCGTAGCTTGGCATTTTGGGGTACTTCACGTTCTCCCCCTAAAAAGGTAGGCCTTTTGAGCCTGGAAAGGCATCAAGATTTCACCAGTGATGTACAATCCAGCATTCGAAACAAAACCAAAAAATGTGCCCGTTAAAGAACAGCAGCAGCAAAAGCAAGCGTGGACCCAATCAATCCATTCCTTATACTCCTTGCGACAGGCGTCATCCACCTCCCAAAAGCCTTTCACAACCTGACTGGATTATCCAGGTAAAAAAACAAAGCGGTTTAGTGACGCTGGGCGGCTCACCCCAACATAGAAAGCTAGTGAATGGAAGCAGGGATTGGACACAGTTATCAGGATCACGCTCAAATCTGTAGGACGACAACTCCTTCTGCAACACCATAGCCAAATGTGCAAAACTCAGGCAGAGCCTCACCAATCCCGTAACTACCTCCACACCAAAAGTAAACCAACAGAAACGCCACTCCTTCCAAGACTAGCTTTCTCCATCACCTGGTCGCTAATACGGATGTGACAGATTTGACCCACACTTTGATGCACGACAACTGCGTTTGACAGACAAGAAAGCTCAACTTCGTGAGAAATGACTCCTTTCCGTTGGTAACCATATTGGGTCCCCATATTGGGAGAAAGCTTGTGCACCTTTAAGTCACCAGTCGATTCATGGCAACCCCTTGAATGTAATAGTCAAGGAGTGCTCGGAGGTGGTTTTGCCAGTTCCTTCCTTTGAAATACCTCCTCCAGTAGGAGGTATTCGTTGGGGGTCTCCCATGCAAGTACTAACCAGGGCCGGCCCAGCTTAGCTTCCACGATCAGACGGGATCTGGTGCGCTTAAGGCGGGATACACATTTATATATTTAAATCTTCTACCAGAGGGACGGAAAAGGCTAACCACTTGCTGGATATGAAGCCCAACGGCACTCATATCACCCCTGTGCTGAAATTCCTGCCCTGCCCACCCAACTGTCACAGACACACTCAGGCAGTTAAAGGGCTCTTTGGGATGTTAGGCAAAGAGGTTCCAGAGAGAAGAGACCTCTAAGTGCTCCCTCGGTCCCGGGGAGAGAAAAGAGATAAATATATAAATTTGTATCCCACCTTAAGCGCACCAGATCCCGTCTGATTGTGGAAGCTAAGCTGGGTCGGCCCTGGGCTGGCACCAGTGGATACTGGTGGCCCTGATCCCTCCTCTTTCACATACACAGAGGAAGAAGCGGCTGCTCTCCGCTCTTCCAAGCAGGGCAGGCCAAAACCTTCCTCTACAGAGAGGGGATGGAGACTTTCGACCACGCCAGGCGCCTCTCCTTGGAATCATAGAATCATAGAGTTGGAAGAGACCACAGGGGCCATCCAATCCAACCCCCTGCCATGCAGGAACACCCTCAAAGCACTCCCAACAGATGGCCATCAAGCCTCTGCTTAAAAACCTCCAAGGAAGGAGACTCCACCACACTCCATGGAGGCAGCAGATTCCACTGCCGGACAGCCCTGACTGTCAGGAAGTTCTTCCTGAGGTTCAGGTGGAATCTCCTTTCCTGCAGCTTGAGTCCATTGCTCCTTGTCCTGGTCTCTGGAGCAGCAGAAAACAAGCCCTCTCCTTCCTCTACGTGGCATCCCTTCAAATATTTAAACATGGCTCTCCTGTCCCCTCTTAACCTTCTCTTCTGCAGACTAAACATCCCCAGCTCTCTAAGTCTATCCTTATGGGGCTTCATGGCTTCCAGGCCCCTCACCATTTGGGTCGCCTTCCTCTGGACTTGCTCCAGCTTGTCAATATCCTTCTTGAATTGGGGTGCCCAGAACTGGACACAGTATTCAAGATGGGGTCTAACCAAAGCACCCCCCAAGACCTCAGAGAAACCCCTGGATGGCCCTACCTTCCCAGACAGAGGCATTCCCATCCCCACGCGAGTCTGCCCGGCTGCCTCTGCACCCCTCTCGGGGCAGGGGATTGCTTCTGGACTAGGGGGAGAAAGAGATGGAGGACGTCTCCCTCCTCCGCGCTTGGGGACCCTCCTCTCCTCCCAACACCGTCTCCCCATCCCCACCCCACCCCCAGGAAAGGATATGGCCACTCGGTGATGCGCTTGGCGTATTTGCGGATCACGTTGTCCTCGCTGAAGACGAAGAGGGAGCGGTTGACGGTGAAGCAGTTCTGCTTGACCGGGATGGGGTTGTAGAGGGCCATGGTCCGCGCCCGCTGGGCCTTGGACTGCTTGTAGATCTGGGGCCGGGCCCCGGGCTGGCCCGAGGGGACCTGGCGGCTGCTGCTCCCCCGGGCCCCGCCGGGCCCCGCCGGGCCCCCCACGCCGCCCCCACCAACGCCGCCGCCGACCCCTCCATAGCGGCCGCTGGGCAGGTCCTCTCCAAAGCGAGCCATCTCTCCGCCGCCGCCGCCGCCGCCGCCGCCGCTGGTCCTGCTGCTTCTCCAAAGGGAGGAAGACGCATCCCAGCAGCGCCAGGGAGGGAGGGAGGCAGGCAGGCAGGCTGGGCGGCTGCGATCCTGGCTGCGGCTGGACCTCGGAGAAGGAGGAAGAGGAAGAGATGGAGACGATGGAGATGGTGCGCGCTGCGCCCTCGGCGGCGGCTGGTGGCGCGGGCGCTGGCGCGCAAGGGCGAGGCTGGGCGCCCAGGAGGAGCCCGGAGCCCTCGAGCGCTGGAGGCGGGGGCGAGGCTCAGCCCCCCGGATGGAGGATCTGGGGGCCAGGCGGAGGAGGAGCCGGCTCAACTTCCCACCGAGCCCCCTTCCTCCCGACGCCCGCCCATGGCGCCTTGGAGAAGGGAGAAGAGCAGCGATGCGCTCTGCGGGGAGAGGGGAAAAGAGGGGATGGATTTCTCCCCCCTCTTTTTTTCCCCACCCTTGCTGCACCCCTCCCCCAAGAGGGGGATTCAGGGGGCCAAGAGGAGGAAGAGGAGGAGGAGGAAGAGGAGCCTGGCTTCTCTCTTCCCTCCGGCTTGGGAAGGAGCGCAACGGGAGAGGCGCCGAGCGCGCAACCGGTTTGGGAACCTCGCCCCTCCAAAAAGGAAAAAAAGGGGGCGAGGAAAAGAGGGCGAGAGAGCGCGCACCCAGGCAGCTGACAGCCCACAGCCAATCCGCCCTGGCTCCACCCAGCCCTCCAAGCTTGTCCCCACCCCGCCCCACTTGTGGGGTGGGGGGAGAGGAAGGAGGAGGGAGGAAAGGGGAGGAAGAGGAAGGGCAGGCGACCCCCGAGTCCCAGGGTTTGGAGGGGCGAGGGAGAGAAAATAAAGGGAGGGGTGGTGGCTCCAGGGTGGGTGGGGAGCTGAGTGCGAATCCTCCACCCCTCTTCGCCTCCCTGCTTCCGTGCCAGGCTTGGGCTGGCTTCGAGGAAAGGGAAGGTGGTCCCTGGAGCATCGATCGCGGCCGGGGCTGGGAAGGGGCTGGCAGGCTAGGGGCGGGAAATGAGGTTGCGGAGAGATAGAAGGGGGAAAGAAGGATGGAATCGCCGGGCTTGGTGGAGGGAAAGCGGCGCCAGGGAGGCGTCGCGGCGGTGTGTCGGCGGAGCCCGGAAAGAAGCCGGGAAGCGCTGTCCAGGTGCTGAAAGCGGGGCTGCGGCGCTCCCAAAAGAAGGGGAGGCAGGAAGCGGCTCTGGCTCTGGCTCGTCGTTTGGGGGGGGGGTCTTCAGGACCCTCTCCGACCCCAAGGCGAACCGATCCCCCGGTTTTCCGGCGGCTGAGAGAGTGTGACCCCCCAGGATCCCCCCCTGGCTTCCCATTGCCGAGCGGGGACTCCAGCGTCCCAGCCCAACACTCAAACCACCGCTCCCAGAATCCCTGACCGTTCACCAAGTAGCCGGAGATTCTGGGGGCTGGAGTGCCAAAGACCTGGAGGACCAAAGGTTGGACACCACTGGACGACACCGTGCCAAACCCACTCTTAGGCAAATCCAAAGGGTCCGTTCCAATCAGGACCAGCAGGAAGAGTCTGGCCCCATAGAATCATAACATCATAGAAATATAGAGTTGGAAGAGACCCCAGGGGCCATCCAGTCCAACCCCCTGCCATGCAGGAACACCCTCAAAGCACTCCCTTTGACAGATGGCCATCCAGCCTCTGCTTAAAAACCTCCAAGGAAGGAGACTCCACCACACTCCATGGAGGGAGCAGATTCCACTGCCGGACAGCTCCAACCATCAGGAAGTTCTTCCTAATGTTTAGGTGGAATCTCTTTTTCCTCTAGTTGGAATCCATTGCCCCTTGTCCCAGTCTCTGGAGCAGCAGAAAATAGACTTGCTCCATTTTAGAATCATAGAATCATAGAAATGTAGAGTTGGAAGAGACCCCAGGGGCCATCCAGTCCAACCCCCTTCTGCCATGCAGGAACACCCTCAAAGCACTCCCAACAGATGGCCATCCAGCCTCTGCTTAAAAACCTCCATGGAAGGAGACTCCACCACACTCCATGGAGGCAGCAGATTCCACTGCCGGACAGCCCTGACCGTCAGGAAGTTCTTTCCGAGGTTCAGGTGGGATCTCCTTTCCTGCAGCTTGAATCCATTGCTCCTTTTCCTGGTCTCTGGAGCAGCAGAAAACAAGCCCTCTCCTTCCTCTACAGGGCATCCCTTCAAATGACTGCTTGTGAGGCAGAGGCACACGAAAAGAACCATTGTTATGGCCTGCCTTCAAGTCATTTCCCAATTAGGGCGACCCGAAGGAGACCCCCTATCCCGGGGTTTTCTTGGAGAGATTTGTTTGCTTCTCAGCCTCATCAGGCTCTTCCTCAGGATCAGAAGCTGCCCATAGAGAGAGGTCAGAAGGCTTGACTTTACTCCGTCTGTTTGGGTAGCGAGAGAGCCATGCCTTTATCGTGCACAAGAGGAACATTGTTCCTAATCTCTCTTTATCCAATCTCTCTCTGTCCTCTTCCAGATAGCCTTATATAGTTCTTAAGAGCATCTGATTTTGGGTATGATGGTCAACTCAAATAAAATACTTCCTTTAACTTTAACCGGAGTCCTCTCTATAGTTAGTACTGGTATAGACAGTATAAAAGATCTTGCCATTACCTTCCTCTCGCAGGCCTCCTTTGAGCTATAATTCCCCCAAATTCTAAGGAGATGCCGGCACTGAGGGTGGACCCCAACGTCCCCGACCTCCTAGCATAACACAGGGTCCTTGGAGTTCTCTAATTCATAGGGCCACCACTAGTCGAGACTTAATTTGACACCATATAGCAACAACATTCATTATCACAATCCGTCTAGCCAACCCTATAGCCAAAGAGAATCCTAAAATGCCAACAACTGCATTGAACCGTAGCAAGAAACCCAGTCTAGCAACTTTCAGGTTTATAAAGAGCAAGACTCCTGTACACTAAACGGTTCTTCATTTATTTTTAATTCAT
Organism: Ctenosaura bakeri; assembly: GCA_948474755.1. NCBI lineage: Eukaryota > Metazoa > Chordata > Lepidosauria > Squamata > Iguanidae > Ctenosaura > Ctenosaura bakeri. Next base: position 11,882 of record CAOLHI010005174.1, read on the forward strand.
CTTTTACTGTCTATATAGGTTTTTTAAAAAACTAATTTTAATGTTTTCAGTGCTTTGATTCTATAAATTGTTTAATGGCTTTTTAAATAACTCATATATAACTCTTATATGTCTTTAATATATCCTATCCATCCATCTATCCATCCATCTATCCATCCATCTATCCACCACCTATCCACCCACCTATCCACCCACCTATCCACCCACCTATCCACCCACCTATCCACCCACCTATCCACCCACCTATCCACCCACCTATCCACCCACCTATCCATCTATCCATCCATCTATCCATCCATCTATCCATCTACCTATCCATCCATCCATCCATCCATCCAGATTAAAAGGTCCAAATTATGTCCTGTCCTTCACAGGTTCAAATTATATCCTTGTCGTGCCCCAGTTCTAGGACCCAGGGGAAAATCCAGAAAGGATCTTCCCCAACAACCGCAACACACAACCACGAACAGGACAATGTTTACTACAGCCCAGGACAGACAGGAAAAGGAGATCCCACAAGACTCGGAGCAGATATGTAGGGAAATCTCCCTAACCAGGCAAACAACTGGGGGAGGCTACTGGCCCGTAAATATCAGAAGCAGGGCAGGGAGAAGTCCACTGCAGACAACTAGCAATTCTAGCAGAAGCAACATGTTGTGCTTTTGGACCTTGGCTCGTGTTCCTGGAAAACCTGGACCCTTGCTTTGTGTGCCGACTTCGCTTCTAGATACCCCCTCGAACTGACACCCTGAATTTATTGCTGATCTGGACTGCTGAAAGAAGAATGGTAATGGACTGAGAAGTCCCTGTAAACCTTGACTTGGGGCTGCTACTATAGACTAAGGGCTAGGAACTGTGACTGGCTTTCTAAGCAGGACAATTCTGTTTTAATAGCAGATACCTCAATGGTTTAACAATTGCTGCTTCTTTCTCAGTGGTTACTGTATAAAACAGTTTCTGTTTATGAGCCATTTTCTTGGAAATCCCTTTTATTGATATTTTAAATTAGCATTATTATATGTAATAATGCATCCCATACTGTTTCGAGTGGAAAAACAACACGGCTATCTTTCAGCAGCATAAACATAAATGCCATTTCACAAAATTCTCGCATGGTCCCGCATGTTCAATGAATGCAAACTTGTTTGTTTGCTCGAGTGTGGGATTGCAGGAGCTTTTCAAAGCCGTTCTGTTGTTCGTTGGCGTCGCCTTTGTGTGGGGTAACCTCGTATTGTGGTGGGGAAAAATACACAATAAAGCCATTTGAAAAACACATGCAAACACACACACACACACTCCTTTGTACTCGGTGCAGAGATTGATTTCCAATAGTGGGACAAAACTCTTTTTTGCTACCACTGCAAGATTGAAGATTAATTTCTTTCTCGATTTATCCGTAATTGCTGATAACGCATTTCAAAGAATTGTTAAAGCATTTTTATGATCACACCAGTTACTTGAAAGGTTATATCTTCTGCTGCCGATATTCCTAGCCCCAAGAACATATCACATGTGGTACAAGGCATCCTCACAAGCCACGCTCTTCCAACATCTCTAAATATAGACCCAGAATATACAGTTTACTAAAATTCAACTGAAATGAAGCTTTTAGACAAGGACGAAGGAGATATAACCAGCATGAAAAGAGCAATACAAACTATTATAAAAATTTTTTAGTGGTGGTTAATTAAGGCCATTTCCACACTAGCCTGTTATAGCGCTATAATTCCACTTGCAACATCCTATGGAATCCTGAGGTTTGCAGTTTCGGGAGGGGCCGGCCTGGCCCTTCCCGAAACTGCAAACCCCAGGATTCCATAGGATGTTGCAAGTGGAATCATAGCGCTATAACAGGCTAGTGCGGAAATGGCCAAAAAGACCCAAAACCGTACAGCCTAGGGCTAGTTCAGACTAAAATAACTTTTTGAACGATCAGTCACACTTGCCAAAATGCTATTGAAACAATTACAGTCCTCCCTCCACATCTGTGGGTTTGGTCTTTGCAACTTTGATTATTTGCAAGGTGTATGTGTGCCTCCTTCTCCACCATTCTCTTCCTCCCATTTTTTTGCTTTTTTGCCCTGGCATGGAGAATGCTTATGGAAGAAAAAGGCAAGGAAATGGGAGAGGCATGGAGAAGGAAAGAAAGCACGTGCCTGCCTCCACATTTCCCTTGCCTTTTGGCCTGGCAGGTTTCTCCACGCGGAGGCAAAAGGCAAGGAAACGAGAGGGCAAAGGCACATGTATGCTTTTCTTCTCCACGTGTGGTTCTCCCTCTTCTATTTCCTTGCCTTTTGCCTTGGCACAGAAAATGCCCACCAGGCCAAAAGGCATGCGCGCCTTGCCCCCTCCCTATTTGTGAAGAATGCACCATGGCAAAGGGCAAGGGAATAGGAGGTGGAGGGATGCTCACAAAGAAGACACACCAAGGCAAAAGGCAAGCGAATGGGAAGAGGTAGCAGAGTGGACAGAGAAAGAAAGCACATACATGTCTTCCCTGCTCAAATTCTATTGCCTTTTGCTGGAGCGCAGAGGAGGCAGGCACATGTGCCAGGGCAAAGGGCAAGGGAGGAGAGCCCCAGTAGGAAATGGGAAGGGGAGCACGGGGGTGAGTTACTGGTGTTTCTTCCACTTTTGCAAAGGTTCGGCTCTCCGAACCCTACGGACGTGGAGGGACCACTATATTCTCCTATTTCCCTTCCACGTTTAAAGTTTATGGTGGTGGCTCCATGCCCTTGTTAGAAGTTACGTTGGAATTCTGTGCTTGACTCGAGTCCCTAATTTTTATCAATATTTACAGACCACTTAAGCTAGAAGAATGACCAACCGCTTTGTGGGTTGTCATTACCAGCTCCAGCCGTCGTGAAGACAAGAGGAAAAGCAATTCCGTCCCCTCTCCTTCCAAAACGGATGTTTTCCATCTCATTCCTTGATACTTAGCCATTATGTTTTTTACAGGTTTTAATGATTTTAAGTCTCCAGCATACAAAGATTTGTCTGCTCTCAATCCATCGTATTGCCTTTCAGTTCATGTTTTTTGTGATTAGTCATTAACCTTCCAAACAGCGACTATTGCTTTTCGGCATAGATTATTGTCTTTGGTGTACGTCGACATTTTTAATTATTTCCCTGCCATGCAACACCTAATTGCCAGCACACTAAATACATTCATTAAATGAGCGTCTAACCCCGGGGCAGTCGTCTCGTCACCTGACAAGCATCTTGGATTAGAGAACTCTTCAACACCTAGGAATTACACCTTTGGACAAAATCTTTCCCGAATAAGAAAAGATGCCAGTATGAAACAGAATGCAAGGTTTTGAACCCTTCCTCTCTTCAATTCTCTGCATCATCGTTGCCAAAATTTCCACTCCTGTCTGAAAGACTAAAAATGAAGAGCTTTCCACACTACACTGTTATGGTGCTATTATTCCACTTTCAACATCCAGTGGAATTCTGGGGTTTGTAGTTTCCTGAGGCCAAAGAGCTCTGGGGCTGAGAATCCTAAATGCCCTTCCCTAAACTGCAAACCCCAGGATTCCCATGATGCAAAAACAACTTGAAGGCACACAACAACAGCAATAGGTATCAATTATAGATATATGGCAGGTATATTTTTCTAACTCCGGAAACTTACATGTGGGCAAACATGCACAGTTTGAGAACCAGCGTGGTGGAGAGATTTGAATATTGGACTATGACAAATACGGTGCCAGTCCCTGAAACGTTAAAGGGAAGAAAAACCCCGCTAGTCCTCCTCGGGGAGCTTAAGAAACACTAGACTACAGTGCTTGGTATTCTTGGTCTCCTTTCCAAGTGCTAACCACTTGGGCCCCACTTAGCTTCTGAGATCAGACAGGATTTGATGCCTTCAGGATATTTGGAGATAGCCAGCATGTCCACTAGACATGGAGTAAGAGACTTAAAGACATCATTGCCCCATGCTAGCCTTAGGGTCACTTAAGTCCGCAATGTCCGGAAGGCACACAGCAGCAAACCGCACAAAGAGGACCCACCTGGATTTCAGAATCACTTTACCCTTCCCACCTTCAGAGTTCCTGTCTCTTCCTTGTGTTTCTTTTTTGTGGCAGAGTTGTGGCATTTTGTGCATCGAGCATCCCTCACCTTGCAGCTGGTGCTGCTTTGGTTTCATCATCCTCTAGTGCCCTCTACTCCAACGCTGAGAGTACTGACACGTCCTTTGCCTCTTTCGCCATTCAAATTCCAGCCTTGCTCACAAAAGCCGGCAGCTGTTTGCTCTTTTCCTCCCTCTCCCCTTCTTTCCCCCATTCTGTGCCGCACCATTGCGAAGGAAGAGAAGATTATGACTCTCGATGGCTTAATAAGAAGCAAAGAGACCAAGCTGGAAACTTGGCTCCTTGCAGAGAGACACCGTTTCCAGCCCGGGGTGGAAAGGAAAAGTAACTTTAATGGAGCTCTCTTCTCATGCTGAGGGAGGCAGACACAAAAAGGGCTCTTTTCTGACATCACCTGTAGCTGTTGCTTGGGTTCATCGACAACAACAACCAGAGATACCTGCGGTTGGCTTAGTGCACTTTCTGGATGGTTTTTGGAGCAAGGGCTGCTTTAAAAATGACGGTAAAAGGAAAGCCTACAGAACTATTAAGGCCTTCTTTTAAAAGCCTTCAAAATTCCAGAACCCCTCCACACTACACATTTATAGCACCATGATTCCAGTTTAACTATTACGGTTAGATCCTATGGAATGCTGGGATTTGTAGTTTATTGACCCAGCATGGTACAGTGGACAAAAGGCCTGGAAACCAGGGTTCAGTTCTCCACTCAGCCAAGGAAACCCACCAGGTGGGTCACACTCTCTCAGCCCCAAAAAAACTCCACAATTGGTTCGCCATAGGGTGGCCATAAATTGGAAACGACTTGAAAACACACAACAGCAACAATAGTTTTTAATGTATTTAAGGGGGATGGAGGTCAGCCCCACACTTTCCCGGAAGGTACAGAAGAGTATAATATTGGTATCCACAGAGCTGCTGAAACTTGGATAAAAAAATCTCGCCATGGAAAAGCTTTCTGTGATGCCGGAATGGGGGATGTGTGTTTGCCCGCGTACCAGCCGGCGCTCCAGTGCCAAGGAATAAAGTGTCCCTAAATTGAATTCCTTCCATTTAAACAGCGCCGAATGCTCCATTGAAACCTAACCATTCGGCTCTCGTTCATCCCACTTGGCAAAGGTGCTCACGGATGGAATGCCTTTTAATGAGCTCTGCCTACCTTCCCCATCCTTCTTCTTCTGGGAACCGGGCTGGAAGCTCACCGGGCTGTCTGAGCGATAAGACAACTCTGCTTCCCCGGGGCGGAATTCATGGTCCAGCGGCAGACAATGAGATCAGGCAGACGGCGAGAGCTGAAATGCGCCTGAAGAGGGGCAGCAAACAGGAACTTCCCCTGGGCACCAAATCCATCTCAGCCACCGCCGTTTATTGCTTCCAATGCTCATCGGTTGGGAAAGGAGAAAGAACCTGTGGCAGATGGAACCACGGGCTGCTCCTTCCTCAAACTCCTCCACCTGTGATTCTCAGGACCTTTCTGCACTACACTGTTATAGTGCTATGATTCCACTTTCGGCCTCCTGTGGAATCCTGGGTTTGCTGTTTAAAATTCTCCGCCAGGGAGCTCTTTGGCCTCAGCAAACTACAAACCCGAGGATTCCACAGGATGTTCAAAGTGGAATAATACCACTATAGCAGCGTAGTGCAGAAAGGCCCTCGGTGTTAGGAATATGCCACAAACAAGCGGAGGGATCTTTTGAACTCACATTCAACCCATGCCCTCCAACTGCCCTGATTTGGAAGAGAAAGTCCCAGTTAATCCTCTCCTGGTTTCAGCTGCTTTTAGAAATGTCCCAGTTTCTCTCTCCTCCTCCTCCCACTTTACCCCATCATAGAGTTGGAAGAGACTCCAGGGGCCATCTAGTCCAACCCCCTTCTGCAATGCATCCCCAGCAAATGGCCATCCAGATTCTGTTTAAAAACCTCCAAAGGCGGCAGCTCCACCACACTCCCAGGTAGCATATTCCACCGTCAAATGGCTCTTACTATCAGGAAGTTCTTCCTAATGTTTCGATGGGAAGTTTGAATCCATTGCTCCATGTCCTAGTCTCTGGAACAGCAGAAAATAAGCTTGCTCCATCGTCAATATGATATCCCTTCACCTATTTAAACATGGCTATTGCATCACCTCTTAACCTTCTTTTCTTCAGGCTACACATACCCAGCTCCAGACCTTTCACCATTTAGGTCACCTTCCTCTGGAGATGTTCCAGCTTGTTAATATCCTTCTAAGCAACTCTACTAAAAAGAAGTCAAAAGGCTAAGTTAGATTCCCGCTCAGCCATGGAAACCCACTGGGCACGTCACACACTCTCAGCCCCAGAAAATCCCATGATATGGTGACTCTAAGTCAGAAATAACCTGAAGTCACACAACGACAAAGTATCAGAAGTGGAGAATTTAGGCCAAGCTGGCTGGGGCTTCCGGGAGCTGAAGTCCAAAATACCTGGAGATTTTGGGAACGATTGTCTTAAATCATTTGTGATTGTTTATTGTACCCTTAAATTTCAACTGTAACCTTGCTTTTATACTTCGAAAGTGGATGTTTGGGGGGGGAGTGGAAACAAGCTTGGATGGGTAGTTTCTTGTGTGTTTATTATAGACATCTCACCATTCCTCCAGTGAGTTCAGGAATATACCTTAACGCTCACAACAACCCTGTGAGGTAGGACTGGCTGGCTGATTATGACCCAGAGAATTCCCAGGGCAGGGTAGGACTTCATAGTGGCTTTTCCCAAACCTCTAACCATTATACCAGACTGCCTCTGGTTTGTCTTTCTCTCCCATCTGCTGTCCCCTTCCTCTTCCAGCCGCCAACAAGCCCCTTTTCCTTTTAACCGTCTCTGGTTTAGTTAAGTGTGAGTTGATATACTAGCATGCATCAGCCGTATTTCTTCTCCTTCTCCCGTCCTTCCACCCTACAGGCATTCTGCCCGTGAAGAATGTTCTTCTCCTTAACAGCAGCAAACGGAGTGGCAGTAATACAGGATCGTAGCAGACGGAGGGTTGCAAGAAATTTATGCTTGCAATAATACTACAAAAGAAAGATGAAAACGGCCATTCCCCCTTTGCCTTCAGAAGAGCGAGCGGAGGAAGCCAGGCTTAGAGGGAGAGACTCTAATTTGATTTTGTTTTTAATTTATTGCACAAAAATGTAGGACATTTAGAGGACATTCTTATCAAATTTGCAGAGGACCCAAAATTAGGAGGCATAGCTAATACCCCTGAGGACAGAATCAGAATTGAAAATGACCTTAGAGAGCTGGGCCACACCTAGCAAGATGAATTTCAACAGGGCAACATATAAGATACTACACTTAGGCAGAAAAAAAAATTAAATGCAGAGATATAAGATGGGAGACACATGCTTCAACCACAATATATGTGAAAGAGATCCCGGAGTCTTAGTCGACCCCAAGCTGAACATGAGTCAGCAGTGTGATGCAGCAGCTAAAAAAGCTAATGCAATTCCAGGCTGCATCAACAGAGTGTAGTGTTTGGGTCAAGGGAAGTGATGGTACCACTCAATTCTGCTTTCGTCAGACCCCACCTGGAATATTGTGTTCAGTTCTGGGCACCACAGTTCAAGAAGGATATTGACAAGCGGGAACATATCCAGAGGAGGGTGACCAAAATGGCAGAAGGCGTGGAAACCATGAAGCCCTATGAGGAAAGGTATGTTTAGCCTGGACAAGAGAAGGTTAAGAGGTGCCATCAAAGCCATAGTTAAATATTCAAAAGGATGTCATACGGAGGACGGAGCAAGCTTTTTTCCTGCTACTCCAGACACTAGGACACAGAGCAATGGCTTCAAACTACAGGAAAAGAGATTCCACCTGAACCTCAGAAGAACTTCCTGATGGTCAGAGCTGTCTAAAGTTTAGGAAGAACTTCCTGACAGTAAGAGCAGTTCAACAGTGGAATACTCTGCCTGGGAATGTGCTGGAGTCTCCTTCTTGGGAGGTTTTTAGACAGAAGCTGGATGGCCATCTGTCAGGAATCCTTTGATAGTATATTCTGTTTAAAAACCTCCATGTATAGTCACTGATTGCTGGAACCCACTGATCACATGGATTTGTCCAATCCCCTTGCAATATTCTCCAACTGGACAGCTATCACTGCGTCTCATGGCAGTAAATTCCATATTTTCACTATGCTCTGCCTGATGACGTGTCTCCTTTTCTTTTTCAGCCCTGAATCTCCCAGGATTCAGTCGCAGGCCCCTCCCTAAACTGCAACCCCCAGGGTTCCACAGGACGTTGAAAGTGGAACGATAGCGCTATAACAGTCTAGTGCGGAAACGGCTGCCGTGGACGATTACCGGAGAGCTCAAGCATCATAAGGGAAGGAAAACAGTGTGGATGTTTTTCCTACCCCGAGGATCATTTTGTACACCTTTTGCTCGACACATCCTTCCTCCCAACTAACAAAACCCAAGATCTTGCAACCTGTTCTTGCCAGGAGAGCTTCTTGCTTCGGCCTCCCACGCCTCTCAGTGGAAGCTCTCCATCTGATCTTCCTGGCCAAAGGCAACCAGCGGTGCGGGTGAATCAGCACTCACGATAAAACCCAACGGCGGGTGTGTTTGTTTAAATTTGTTTCCGCGCCGCTCTCCATCCCAAGAGACATTCATTTGGAAGTAAGCCCCGCCGTGCTGCTCACAAGCCAGTCTAGAGTAGAATTGCATCCCCAAATGTGCCGAACCGGAGCTGAAACCAATTATTCCCGTTCTCCGTTCCCCTGAACTTATGGCAGTGGGTTGTAAGCAGCAAAACATGGCTTGTCATGAATGAAAAGGAGAGGCAGCAAGCTTTGGTCTCACAGATTCTGCTCTCAGCAGATCAAGAGTTTATCCATCAATAATTTGTTCAACATTAGCCACATGCATAACTAAGCAATGTGCCCTGGGCCAATGCCTTCCCACAGCCTACCTTAACGCCCTATGGAATTCTGGGGTTTGCAGTTTAGGGCAGAATCCCGCAAACCCCAGGATTCCATAGGATGTCAAAAGTGGAATAATAGCACTATAACAGTCTCCTGCGGAAATGGCCCAAGTCTTCTTCTGATTTCTTGACTCCCGTCTCCATTCTGATTGATGCCCGAGCAAAGATATAGCTGGTGGGGTTTCTCTTAAAAGTGCTGTAGCCCACTTTGAAACCCAGATGGAGAACGGCAGGACATATCTCAAATGAATGAAGAAATAAATAATAAATCTCCCTGATCCTGATGCAACTTTACACCGCACCGGCTTCCCCCTTCCTTTCCAGCAAAGAACAAGAGGCATCCGTGCCTCCCCCAGAAGGCCTTTTGCTTTCTTTGACAAGATAGCAATCCCTGGATATATTTCCTTTGCCGGCCCCTGATCCTGGCAATAACGCCTGCAGAGCCACCGAGAGGAAATTAAAAAAGACGATAGCCGGTCTCTCTCTTTCAGAGGGCGAGGGGGCGGAATACAAGCCACTGGTTGAGAAATGGACAGATATGTCTCGCCAAGCCTTTTGGAAAGGGTCCTGCAGAGGCAGGGTGGACTGTTCTCACCCGCCAGTCACGAAAGCAAAACTCTTTCCTCGCCTTTCTCATAACATGCCAAGCCTCTGATAAGGATCCTCTACTGGCATCTTAGATCTAGGCTGGAAATCAGCTTCTTGCAGAAGCCAGCCTGAGCTCACAGGTAAGGCACACCAAGTCTTTCCTCTTTAAAGTAACCAAATGGCTTTCAGTAGCCAAGGGGCTCCAGGAAGCAGCTTGGCAAAACATACCGTTCTCTCTGTATTTCCCAAACACACGATAGGGGGAGAGAGGGAAAGGAAAGGACAGCTTTTTAATGAATGGCCATAAACCATATAAAACCTTTTTTTGTACTTGGGAAGCTGGTCCTCTGAGAACAAGCAGGGCCAGTCCTGCTGTTAGGCCACGGTGGGGATGCTACGGCTCTCCAGTTGGACTGCAGCTCCCAGCAGCCCTGGCCAGCGTAGCCCATGGTGAGGAAGCTGTCCAGTAACATCTGGCGTGCCAAGCCAGCCTCTTGCCACTTCCTAGATGACACGGATCTAGGGGTTCTGGGGTTTGTAGTTTACGGGAAAAAGGAAGGAAGAAAAAAGAGAGAAGAAAGCAAAAAAAAAAAAGGAAGGAAGAAGAATTAAAAAGAAAAGAAGAAAGAAAAGGAAAGGGGAAAAAAGGAAGGAAGGAAGGAAGGAAGGAAGGAAGGAAGGAAGGAGGAAGAGAGGAAGGAAGGAAAGAAGGAAGGAGGGAAGATGGAGAGCCAGTCTGAAAGCCCTACATTGATCTCAAGAAGTCTTTTCCCAATGATAGACATTACTGCATAAAGTTTCATTGCAATATCTCAAATCATTCAAAAACTTTTTTTTAAAAAAAATTGATGCACTTTAGAATTAAGTGCATCAAATTGCATTCAGTCTTGGTCGTCTGCAGCCATCAAGGATATTTAAAGGGGGACCTTGGTCAAGAAAAGGGTTAAGAACTTCTGACTGCAACCCTGCCCAAACCCAGCCAGGTTGCCAGAGACCACCTTCTGTCTTCGGCTTGCTTTGTGTTGCTTTGTGCTGCTGGGTCTTGCGAGTCGCACTTCCTCCCCAAATCCTTTGTGGAAGCCTTTTAGGCAGATGAAAAGGCACCGCTCAAAGAACTCCAGGCTTTCGCAGAATGCTATCTGAATGATAAACAATACCTGGAGGCAGAATCTCTCTTCTCCCTACAGCAATGAGCAGTTTGCACCTTTTTTGTTGCTTTGTTGGAGCTCTTTTTAAAAAGAAAAGTCTCCCAATAACTCTGGTAAACTTTAGACTTGCTCAGAGGTAGCAAGTGAGCCTTAGGGCTGGAAAGACATGGGAACCTGAGCTCTTGCAAAGAGAATAAGAACATGATATTAAGAGGCACTCCTCAAGGCTAAAGGAAAGCGGAGTGTGGGGTCCTCTCCAAGCTATTTCCATCTGTGCTTTCTGGCTGTATTTCTGGTTCTTGCCCACCCACGCCATGTCTGCACTAGACCGTTATAGTGCTATTATTCCACTTTCAACCTCCTGTGCAATCCTGGGATTTGCAGTTTAGGGAGGGACATTTAGGATTCTCAGCCACAGAGCTCTCGGGAAACTGCAAACCCCAGAATTCCACAGGAGGTTGAAAGTGGAATAATAGCACTGTAACAGTGTAGTGTGGAAATGGCCACAGGATTGGAGTTTTAGTCCATGATGCCCTTCCCTTGAAGGGAACAATTCGACCCTCCCATCCCTTGGAAGTCCATACATTCATCCTGTAGTTCCGAAAATGGCTTCCTGACAATGGCTGATAAGGCACATCTGGCAACCCTATTAAAAGGAGCATCCCTTACCTGAAGGTTACAAAGCTTGCCCTTCTAGGACTAGTGGGAGTCCCTTGTTTCAAAAATTCTCCCCTAAAAGCTTTTCTTTTTATATAGACTACGTGAGATGGGAAAAACTGGGGGGCACATGGGCTTTCCATAAAGCAAAACATTCCACATGCAGTTGATGAATGCGGAGAATACATTCATTTTATGTGGCTACGTTAATCACCGCAACCAGGACTTTCATTTGGTGTTAAGGCAACGCACAAACTTGTTCCTCGCTGCTTCTTAATTGCAAGAGGCAGCGTGATATAGTGGTTAGAGCACTGGGCTACTGGACTTCAACTCCTCCAGAGGCCAAGGTTCAAATCTGAGACGAGGAATCTGCATTTGGGAGTAATTGCATAGCTCCCTTACATCGTCCCAAACTATATTTCCTGCAGGGGTGTTAGTGAATTGAGCCTTGGACTTGGACACTGGAGAACAGAGTTCAAAACCCCACTTAGCCATAGAAGCCCATTGGGCAATCTTGGGCAAGCTGCCCTCTCTGAACCTCAGAGGAAGGCGAAAGCAAAAACCTCCCTGTACAAAACTTGCCAATAAAATCTCATGATAGGTTCACTTTGGGGTCAGAAATGACTTGAAAGCACACAACAGCAATATCACAGGGGATGCCTTCCACGCACATCACGAATAGTCCCTTGTTCATTCAGTAGGGTGAGGGGTGCAGGACCCTCCCAGAAGTGGGGAAACACTAAATATCCAAATGTGCATGTGGGAAGGGGGCTGAGGCATGGTGGGGAGAACAGGCATCCAGAGCCCAAACAAAGGAGAGGGAAAGGGGGTGGCCCTATACTTCCTCTCTCTTGCCCATCTCCTTCCTTGGGTGTGGTGGGGGCATCAGGAGAAAGTTTGTGGTGCTGAGAAATTCCACTGTGAGCCTTCCTTAACTGGCCAGAAGGAAAAGGAGAAGAGGGTTGTTGTTTTTTAAAGGCTGGACAACCAGACTGGTGCCACCGATAGGGACATTTCCCCCGGAAAAGCCCTTGGGGGGATTGGAGAAACCCACACATAACAAAAACCATGGAAGCAAAAACCACAAAGGTGGAAGGCCACCCATAGTCCCCCCAAATGCAACCAGGAAAGGAGCATTGAGAGGAGGCTAGCTTGCACTTACCTGAATCCCAAGACTGCAGCATCAGTACCACTGTCACCAAGCAAGGACCCACTCAACCCAAGCCATTTGCTTCTCTCGCTTGCCCTGCACAAATGTCTGGCTAGTTTTTACTAGCCTGCTTGCTGCTGGCCCACCCTCTCTCCCAGCCATTGCCGATCAGCCTACTCAGGCCAGGAGACAGGTGAGCTGCAGGCTAATTAATAGAGCACAGCTGGGGTTAATTGGTTTCTTCTTATGGCTGAGAAGGTGTTGCCTGACCTTCCAGGTTCCACCATGAAGCTCCACCCTGGTCCTTCCAACTTCTTACAGTCCAACCACCTCTTGGAAGGCCAGAAGTTGAGCAGCCCTGTCTTACTGTATGGGTCAGCTCTAAGCACCCTTCCCCACTCCACCGCTGCAGTGCTATTATTCCATTTTCAACGTCCTGGAGAATTCTGGGGTTTGTAGTTGACGGAAGCCCAAGAGCTCTCCGGCTGAGACTTCTGCAAACCCCAGGATTCCAGAGTCAAAGCGAGTTGCCAAAGCTTTGATCCAAATGCCTTCTGATTGGAATGGCAGACGAATAGCTACACGCATGGGGTCTTTTCAGGGGTGGCTCATGAAATGGCCCTCCTGGGGGTCTTTGTTCCCCCATCAATATCTAAAACCCTTTTTAAAAATGAGAAAAAGAACCACCATGTCTAGATCATGCACTTGCAGGGTTATTTTTCATACCACCGCTCTTTCCTCACCCCAATTTGCCCATCATTCTGGCATGTAAACCTTTTTGAAAAGGGCTTTTCAATAAGTCAAAAATTGCATTCTTATTACTGTGGTTTTTTTTTAATTAAGAATATCAACCTTGCTACTATGGGTAAGTAGAAAGAGCCAGAATGGTGCAGCGGTTTGGGTGCTGGAAACCAAAGTTCAAATCCTCACTCAGCCGTGGAATCCCACTGGATAAAGTCACACTCTCTCATCCTCAGAGGAAGGCAAAGGCAAGCCCCTGCCCCAAACAAACCTTGCCAAGATACCCCCAGTATTAGGTCCACCTTAGAGTTGCCGTAAGCCAGAAATGACTCGAAGGCACACAACAAAATCCACGGGCCTTTCCACACGACACTGTTATAGCGCTATGATTCCACTTTCAAACTCTGGTGGAATTCTGGGCTTTGTACTTTCCTGAGGCCCAAGAACTCTCTGGCTGAGAAGTCTAAATGCCCCTCCCTAAACTGCAAACCCCTGGATGCCACAGGAGGTTGAAAGTGGAATAAAAGCACTCTAACCGTGTAGTGCAGAACCGGTCTAAGTATGCACCGAGCTGGGTCTTTGCCGTCAGTCAGATGGGTTGCGGAGTCCTTGTTAGCCTCACGGCTGAATATTAACACCTGCCTGGCGACATGAAAGGGCTCATTTCTATTAATGACCTTGCTGGATCCTTTTCTTTTTTCTTTCTCATTTGCTTTGCAGTTTGAACCTGGGAAGATATGAAAGGGAAAATGGATGGGGCCGGGGGAGAAATGGATATTTCTTTATTGCTAATCTGCTTGCACAGCGCTCAGAGCCTTTGCAGGGGAAGGATGAGTCACCTGCATACTTTTTCTTTGCTTTTGCAACCCATGGGAGTCTTATCTTTCTTCAGCCCTGCCCGGGGAGGGGCTGCACCCCATCCCAGGGGCTCCCTTTACACCCATGATGTATTTAAATCTTTTGCTCCAAATCTCAAGTCAAGTCTCAAGTTTCTGCCTTCGAGGCATTTCTGCACTAGGCTGTTATAGTGCTTTTATTCCACTTTGAATCACACTTTTATTCCACTTTGAACCTCCTATGGAATCCTGGGGGTTTGCGGTTTACGGAGGGGCCTTTTGAATTCTTAGCCAGAGAGTTCTTTGGCCTCCGGAAACTACAAAGCCCAGAATTCCAGGCTGAAAGTGGAATAATGGCATTATAACAGTCCAGTGTGGAAATGCCCAAGTCTCAAGCATAGCCTTGCTCCTAGTTTAGCTAGAATAAAAATGGACTTTGTTTAGGGAGCAGAAGACAGGGGAAAATATGACCCTTTTTTTTTCTTCCCAAACCCCTGTCTTTCTCTTCTGACATATTTGTGGCACTATTTACCAAAAAATAAAAATTAAATCCACTTGAGATCCAAGAGGGCAGGCCAAAACCCCTATTTTAAAGCACTTTTTTTTTATTGATCTCATTGAAAACAGAACAAGGAAATGACAAGAGCCAAAAGATGGCACCCTTTAAAACTGTCCAAAACATAACCGGAGCAGGGGAGAAAATCCGAAACAAAAACGAAACCAAAAAAATAAAATAAATCCAACGGGCAATATGAATGAGTTTAGAAGAGATGCACTGGAAAGAAAGAAAAAAAAAATACAGAGAAAAAGAGAGACAGACCCCAAACCTGGTACTGCCTAATTACAGTATTTAAAGATATATGAAAAGGAAAATTAAAATGACCTGTTTTGCCACCACAGAAAAGGTGATGACAGATTTATTCTCACTACAATACTAACAATTCTTTTTTTAAAAAAAGTTCTGTGGGGTTTTGTCCCTGCATTTTATACTAAAATCACTTTGTTCTTTTATTTTTTTTTCTCCCCCTCGTCCCGTCTTATTATACAACTGAAATTTATATTCACGCAGTGAGTAAAAATCACACTAGAATCAGCACCTTTTAATTGCTCAGGTGAGGGGCAGCGGGTTTGGGGGGGCTCCGACGTCCAAGCCCCTCCTCACTCCGCTGCCCCCCAAAGATGGTAAATAATAAAATCAGTTCAGTCCAGCTTCAGCCTTGTAATGCGCAGCTTGAAAAGGAGAAGGAAAGGAGCCGCCAACGGGGAGGAAAAGAAAAGCAAGGGATGGCACAGAGGCAACTGTTCCTGACGCCACCTCCTTGGGCTGCCCAGTCTGGGTGTCTCCTTCAGAAATGCCCAGAAGAGGGTCTCCGTAAAGGCTGGTTCTCTCTCTCCCCAAAGCCTCCATTCGGCTTTTCTCTTTAGGAGTTTACGTCTCATTGAAGACACGTTCCTGTGAGCTTTCTAGCGGGATAAAATTGGGAAAGGAAGGAGGAGAAGAACGAGGAGAAGAAAGGAAAAAAGGAGAAGAAGAAGAGGTAGAAGGAGAAGAAGAACAAGGAGGAGAAAGGAAAAGAAGAGGTAGAAGGAGAAGAACGAGGAGGAGAAAGGAAAAGAAGAGGTAGAAGGAGAAGAACGAGGAGGAGAAAGGAAAAGAAGAGGTAGAAGGAGAAGAAGAACGAGGAGGAGAAAGGAAAAGAAGAGGTAGAAGGAGAAGAACGAGGAGGAGAAAGGAAAAGAAGAGGTAGAAGGAGAAGAAGAACGAGGAGGAGAAAGGAAAAGAAGAGGTAGAAGGAAAAGAAGAACGAAGAAAGGAAAAAAGGAGGAGAAGAAGAGGGCAGGAGGAAGGAGAGGAAGAAGGTGGAAGAAGAGGAGGAAGGAAGAGAAGAAGTGGTGGCAGAGAGGAAGAGGAAGGAGGAAGAAAAGAGCAGGAGGAGGAAGAAAAGGTGGAAGGAGAGGAAGAAGGAAGAGAAGAAAAGGTGGAAGGAGAAGAGGAGGAAGGGGAGAAGAAAAGGAGAAAGGAGAGGAAGAGGAGTAGAGAGGAGAAAGAAGAGAAGGAGGAGGAGGAAAAGGTGGAAGGAGAGGAAGAAGAAGAGGAAGGAAGAGACAAAGAGGTGGAAGGAGAGAAGGAGGAAGAGGAGAAGAAAAGGAGAAAGGAAAGGAGGAAAAGAAAGAGAGGAGGTGGAAGAACAGGAGGGCAAGGAAGGAGGAGAGAGAGCAGGAGAAAGAAGAGAAGGAGGACGAAGAAGAAGAAAAGGTGGAAGAAGAGGAGGAAGCAGAAGGAAGAGAAGAAGAGGTGGAAAGAAAGGAGGAGGAAGAAGAAGAGGTGGAAGGAGAAGAGGAGGAAGAAGGAAATAGGAGAAGAAGGAGAAAGAAGCGGCAGAAGGAGTGGAGGAGGAAGGACGAGAAGAGGTGGAAAGAGAGGAGGAAGAAGGAAAGAGGAGATGAGAGAAGAAGAGGAGAAGTAGAGAAGGCGAAGAAAAGGAGGAGGAGGAAAAAGAAGAGGAGGAAGAGACAAAAACAGCACTGGGGGAGGAAGGGCAAGAAATATACCAAAGAGCTGGTCTGTAACGGAGGAGCCCTGATAGGGAACTTCAGGAAAAATGTCTGCCAGGCCTAGACAAATTAAGAGCTGGGAAAGAGGCCAGCAAGTAAGAGAGGCAAGCTGCTAATTCTGGGCAGGCACGTTTTTCAACAGAAGACACCATTTTCAATCCTCCGATGGTTAAGCAAAAGGAAAGTAAGGTCCGGCGGTAAGCAAAGGCCGCCCCGCTGAGCTGTGTGCCAAAGGGGGGAGTTTTGGCTTGGAAAAAGAATCAGCATCATCAAGTATTCAGAGTTTTTATTACAAGTTAATTGGAGAGAGACATGGCGGGGGGGCCTCCATTCAACTTTCAACCTTCCAAAGGGGAGTTGGGTGGCGGGTGTGGAAAGAGGCACCTCTCCCTTGGCTCGGTGAACACTTTAATCACATTGAGGAGAGGCCGCGAGGGGTCCTTCGGTGTGAAAAAGAGGAGAAGCAGCCGCCCCAAGATTCCTGCCCTCGTTGAGACAGCCGTTTCTGTCTCGAGGACCGCGGCAGGAGACGGCCACGAGGCTTCCGTCCATCCCACCCGTAACAGTTACGGCACCGCCGCGCAGGGCCAGAGGGCTGTTAGATTCTCTCGGGGCTTCTTTTCTTGAGCGAAAAATGGAAGTTCATTTAATCTGTGGCCTTCTTTTCTTTGTTTTTGGTAGTGGCAGGGCGCAGTCACGGCGTAGGGGAAGGAAGGGGAGTCAAGAAAGCCCTCAAAAGGCTGTGGGGGCTGCTACTGTTGCTGTCGCCGAGCTGGTGTCGGGAAGTCTGTTTTCTAGGGCCTCCTGGGAGAGCGATGTGTTCGCCAGCCGCTGAGCCAAGGCGTCGCTGGTGTGCCTGCACTTAGGAGAGCTGCAGAGGCAACTGAAGTACTTGCCCTTGATGTTCCAGAACCTTTCTCCATAGTCAAATCTGGGAGGGAGAAAAAGAGAGGCCTTCTCAATTTGGAAAATAGATCAGTTCTACAAAAGGGCGTAATTAAAAAGGAGTACAGTCAGCCCTCCGCATCTGCTGGGGTTCGGAGCACAAGACTTCTCACCAAGGAGGGAAAAACAGCAAATATCCAAACGTGTGTGTATGCTTTAGGTAGGGATTTGATAATATTGCAGATTTAATTATATTATCTTAGTAGTTAAGAGATTGGATTTGTAGAAATTACAGAACGTTATTAAAGGTGCTTAGGATAAAATATAAGAGTCACAACATATTCTTTGGATGAAATGTAATTTTTTAAAGGAAGGTTAAGTGTAACCAGTATTTGAAGAGCTGTTTGCAATAAGTGTGAGAACTGATTTTTTTAATTATGTGTATTTTTCGCGTTGTTGTTGTTTTTGATTAAGGGGAGATTAGTGTTGGGTAGTTTTAGTATGTAATGTTTTGTGTCTGGTATTGGCTGTTGATTTGTATTTTTTGATTTGTGTCTTTTTTCCCTTTTCTTCTGTGTCAATTTGTGATTGTGTTAATTTGTGATATTATTTCATCTTAAAAATAATAATTAAAAAAACCCTTGTGTGTATGCATGTCTGTAGCAAGGGAGCAGAAGTATTGTCACGGAAAGGAGAGGGAAAGGGAGTGGGCTGGTACGGTATTCCTGTACTTTCTCTCTCTTGCTCATCTCCTTCCTTGCGAAGGGGCATCGGGGAAGGGTTTGTGATGCTGAGAAATCAGGCTGACCTGGTTTGGACTCTGGGTGCCCCCTCACCCCATTTCCATAGATACATACACACAGAGATTTTGGTATTTGCAATTTTTCCCCTTGTGCAAGTGTCCTGCACCCCTAACCCTAGTGAATATGGAGGGCTACCAATAACTATAGCAATAACATGTGTATTTCTATACTGCTTACCAGTTGAGTGCTCTCTAAGCGGTTTACAATGTATGTTAGCTAACTGCCCCCAACAAGCTGGATACTCATTTTACCGACCTGTGGAAGGACGGAAGGCTGGGTCAACCTGGAGCCCGGCAGGATTGAACTCACAACCTTGTGGCTGCAGTACCGGCATTTAGCCACTGTGCCACCAATCCGAAGGACTGGAATTTAGGGAAAGATATTTAAAATCCTCAGCCAAGGAGCTCTAGAACATCATAAAACAAGAAGCCCCAGAATTCCACAGGATGTTGCCACGACAGTTAAAATGGAATAATGGTGATATAACCATGTAGTGTGAAAGAGTGTTAGGTCATACAAGAGATCCAACAAAGCTTTTTTGCTTTAGTATCTTAAATGGCTTTAACAGAAGGCTAGATAGTCCCCTGGATGAGGGGTGTGGTACCTATCCAGGGTTCTGTGCCCCACTCCTTCATATTCTCTTCTCAGGCCAAGACATACCCAATTTCTTCTCCCGCCTGGATGTGTCTGCTGCTGAAGAAGGCAATTCTAGGAAAGCGAAGGTCCTGGTGGGACATGAACACTCGTACAGCGATGAGGTTTGGCTCACAGAAATGGTTAATGAAGCGGCTGATATTGCCATAGAAGCGGGCATCTATGCAGTAGATCTCTCTGTCCTAAGGAACATGCGGGGAAAAGCAAAGATCATCAGACTCAAAACTCTTTTGGACCAGGGGCAACACTTTCAACCAATTTGTTTCCGTGATGCAGCTAACCATTTTTAAACAGAGACAGTTCAAATTCATTGCAAGTTAAAGCAGCCTCCCCTAACCAACTGAGTTGAACTACAATGCCCATCACAATGGTAGATTTCACTCTCTCCCCCTGGTTAGGAGCCGTCTTCAGCAAAGTATGAATCCAGGCTACTTCTGAACCATCAGCCAAAGACAGTCCATCTCTACACAAATGCACACAGGTTCCCGTCACCACCACCCCACCCTCACCACACCAGTTTTGCTTCTTCTAAAGGCGAGAAGAGCTTTTCCTTGCAGCCTGCTCTGTCCAGTGTTAACGGGCAGGCAAGGGCAGAAAGAATTCATTTTAGCACTTCTGTAATTCCCCAGGGAGTCTTTAGTTTATTTATTTATTTATTTTAAATACTACCTTGTTGCCAAGGTCAAAAAGATAGCAGTCTTCTTCACGTACGTTTGCCTCCGAATCAGAAATCAGCTCGCCGACGTACCTGGAGAAGAACAGAAAAGCAAAAGAGGAAATTAGAGTTAAGAGCTGCCTTGGGTCATCTCAAAGGCATACCTAGTCCACTGCGTCTATATGGATGCCTCTGGAAATTATCAGCAGGACGTGAGCCTAAAAGCACTTGGTGCTTCCCAGCAGAGAGTCTCCGACCTTGAAGGTTAACACACTGCAACCGATCACGATTAGTAACCATTGATAGCATTCCACTCCACGATCTCGATAAAGCTGTTCCAAGGTGCCAGTCAGGACCCCATCTCATGGAATCAAACTCAATTTTTTGGCCCTTTTCACTACCTCTAGCAACAGCATCTTCCAGCAAAGACTCTCAAGATCACAAAGATTCAAAAACCTTTTGCTCTGATTAGTTACCTCCTCACATCCTAAGAGTCAGGGGCATAAGAACATGTGGCCCTTCAGGTATCATTGGACTACAACTCCCATTAACCCTCACTGCCAGCTGCAAGGGATGGGACTTGCAGCCTCCCCACCAAAAATGGAAAGCCCCATGTTCCTCTGCTACAATTATGTGTCCTTCCAGAGTGACTGTGAGAGATTTAAAAGGGGAATCTTCTCCAACACATACACACATAATGCACAATCAGTCCCTCCCTCCAAACACACACACAGAAAATCTAGGATTGGGAATGCAGGAACAAAGAGCTGCAGCCATTCTACATAAGCTAAAACACATCTGAATGCTGATCCTGGGCTAAGACTTGCTGGTCTTGCCTTTATTGCCTGGTTCTTCCTCAGGTCTTCTTGAAGCTATGACTTTGCATCTCATCACACAATTCTGTAGCATTGCAGAGGCAGTAAAAATCCACCTGAGCCGCTGAGAAAGAGTTGCAGGCTGCTCTGGAGATTCGGACTCACTTGGCTGGAGCAAAGAAACAAACAACTCCTGCCACTAACCCCAGACGCCAAGGCACAGCAACCCAAAAAGCTACTGTGGATTTCTCTGCTCAGTACATCAAACTTTAAACTGCCTGACCCCTGGTCACTCTCTCTGAAATGAAGCATTACTCCCCAAACCACAGAAAAACAGGTTCCGCATTTCCAATGGACGCTATATCGTGTCTGGCTTGGCCCCAAAGATATCCCTTAGAAAGAGAGAGCAGCAATCCGGCTATGGTTCTCGCACTTGTGACAAGGGCTCAGTCCTGAAATATCTCGACGATTTGTTTCAGGGCAGATTCCTTCTGATAATGAAGACTTTCTCTTCCTTCGTTGCCTTCAGGATCCCAACACCCCAATCCTAAACATTTGTGCTAGCTACAAACTCAGTGTACGGCCATTTCCACCCATGTCCCATTCTCATTTGGCCAGAAGGATGGACCTCCATACTTTGTACCCCCTTGCTTTGGGAGCCACTCTTATTTCTCCCTGCTACTTGGGCTGAAATCTCGTTAACCTAATTCTGTATCTTCCACGTCTGCATGAAGTCTCCCAAATACTTCCTGGCAGTCCCATAAAGCCATGAGACATTTAGGCCAGGTTATCCGAACCTCATGTTCATCTTCTGAAGCCTTTCTCTGGTTGCCCAAGCCAACTGAGGCTATCCTTGTTATCATCCATAGCACTATGACCGTTACACGGCACTTTACAAGTAAAAGACCAACCAAAAAAACCTAATTCCCTGCCCTCAGGCTTACAATTTAATTAATATATGACACAAAAGGGAAAGAGGATGGCAGTAGGGGAAGGTACCAGCAGGTACTCCCTCTTCTTCTCTCCCTCCAAGGCCAGGGCAGCCACAACTGGGATGGAAGGAGGGTCTTTCAACTTGCTTCCAGGGCTGGACATGATGGAGGTGAGATAATTTGGCTACTAGAAGGCCTTTTTAATAGCGGCTCCTCAACTGTTCAATGTCTTCTTTCCCAAATAGGCTTCCTTGGCACCTATGCTGCAGTCCTTTCAATGCCAACTGGCAAACTCTTCACTTCTCAGGCTTTTCTTTCTGATAGCTTTCAGTGCTTCTTGCGATGCTTTGCACTAACACCATTCACAGGTGCTGGTTTTATGTATGGTTCACTTTCTATGTTTATGTTTTCATTATTTCAGATTTTTTTTTTATAGTACATGACAAAGAACCTTAGTTCTTTGGCAGCAAAAAAAAAATACATATGTTGTGCCCACAGGCACATGGCAGGATACGGAATACTAAATTAAATAAGCAAATAAATAAATATATAATCAGGCCCCCTCCTGCACTACAACATTATCCCAGCTGCCTGCTCTGGCATTTTACAGATGGAGAAGGAAATCACAAACAACAATTTTCGTCACTCCCAAGCAAGAGACAAGTAGTGACAGGAGGCAGCCTTGAGAATCCAAGCAAAAATGATTTCACATTTCCCAGTTACCTGCTTTAATCCCATCTTGCTTTGATATACTGATTGGTATACAGGCTTCCCCTAGTTATCTGACAGGCCAGGGATTGGAGCAGTGTCAGAACATGGAATTGGCAGAAAAGGGGAACCCATGTACTGCACTGTTAGGTGTGTGAACAACTTACAGGGGCTCACTTGGGACTGACTGCACACATGTTGCTTGCAAAGTCTTTTACCTGGCTTGGTGCCTTTTTCCTCCTCTCATGCAAGCAGTTCCAAGCAAGCCTCTCTAAGCAACTGATGAACTGATGAAAGAGAAGAACCCCTGTTGAATGAGTAGAATTTATCCTTCCTTTGGAAGTGTCAAAGGACCAAATCACCAGGTAACGGGGTGTCAAAAAGATGCGGGCTTCCTTTATTTGGCCATTCATTCTGCTGTCTCCTGTTTCACAAGTTTAAATCTCCAAGGTTTGTTTTTTTCAAAAAAAATCCCAAAATTGAACATCTGGAAGTCTGGAGCCCTGGAATCAGTCTTTCACCTCCTGGAAAACTGACGCAATGAACATTGGCTGATAGCAATAAAAGGCATACTGAAATGAATGGAAGTTGTATTGATTCTATGTATTTCGTGTCTCCCGTTGCCAGGGGAGCGGCTAAAACACTGGTTTTGACGGGATGGAAGGAGACCCAGAGGTCACTCCCCTCCACTGCTTGCTGAATGAACCAAACTCCTGCCTTTTCTCTTTGCACCTTGGTTCACACCAGACACCCAAGGGAGCTTGATCCTACCCTTTTTAGCCTTGTCCTCTGGAAGCTGAAGTAACCCTTGGAGCCATTTGTTTTCTCAGCTGTTTGTTCCAGAAATGCTGAGCTTCCCTCCCCTCCCCAAGAATGTTTCCTGTGATGTCACAGAGAAGATTATGACATCAAATGTGAACAAGAGATTAGCTGCAAAGCCAAAATCACCCTTGTGCTGAGGTGAAGGGCAGGAGCACAGAAAGAACGCTAATCATCAGGGCCAAGCTGGTTCGAGGCACTGACTCAATTAACCTCCAGCTCCACTGAAGAGGTCCAAAGAAGCAAAGTATTGCCTAGAAAGGCTTTCTAATATACTCATGATGAAAACACACTAATTCCTAATCCAGCAGAATCCATTTTTGAGATTGTGCTAAGGCATATTCTAAGAGGCTTTTTATATATTCAATACTTTGGGTTGAAAGTGGGAGGGAAGAGGCTCCGTAAGGAAACTTTAAGAACATTAAGAAGGACTCCTTGGATCCAATCTGGATGGACACGCTGATTGCCCCAAGTGGTCATCCACAACTGCCTCTGAGAAACCCACAAGTATGGCTTTCCAGCTCTTGCTGGGTCTCAGCGGTGGACCACCTCTGAGCCTGTGAGTTCTGCTGAGCAGTGTTGTGTAGTGATTAGAGCACGGGAGATGGGGTGGGTCTAGTTTGTAGCCCCCAGTGAGCCATGAAACTCAACTAAGTTCCTCTCAACTAAGTTATTTCTCATTCTCTCTCTTCCATTCTTGTGTACCTCTAGGAGCATTGTGAGGATAAAGCAGTAGAGAGGGGGAAAGCCATGTTTGGAACCTCAAGCTCATTGTGGGATTACTTAACTAACCTTTGGAGTGAGTTAGTTACATTAGTTACATTAATTAATTTGCTGTAACTAATAATGAGCAGGTTTCTCCCCCATGAATTTGTTTAAACCCTTTTAAAACCAGGGCCCATCCCATCCCAATGGACATTAGTTCCATATACTGATTGTGCATTTATAAGGGCCTGGAAATATCCTATTTGTCTAGAACAAATTTCAAAACCAAACGAGGAAGTAGGTAAGGATTCACAAGAAAGGTTGTTCGTTCCTTTCTTAGGGCGGAATCAAAGTGGTACAGAACTGCTGATGTATGAACAGGCAGGATATAATCATGGGGCACAGAAATCTGTACCAAGAAACATCATTGTGCAATTGTGCAGTTTGCAAAACTCTGCATATGAACAGGTAGGATTGATCTTCAGGTGTAACACGGTGACACGGCAGGCCCCTTTAAAAGAGAAAGCACTCACTCGCACACGAAGGTCCCCAATGGAATGTCTTGCATCGTCCGCACGCCCCAGCCCATCTTCTTTGTCCGAAAAAGCTGTAACCGAGCCCTGCAAGAGAGGAGAAACACACCTCCGTGCGTGTTTTTGCAGTCCAGACGGTTCATCCCAACTCAAGCTGAGTGTAAACAAAACATTCTACGTGTATCTATGGATATGGAGGTAATTAAAAAACGCAAACCAATGAGTCTCCTGCCAAGTCTGTTCCAGATCCCAGAAGGATGCAGTTAATCGCTAAAAATATATGTGTCTTCTGAAGCAATTAACAAACAGAACTAAAAAATACATACAATGAGCCAAATGTTTTGCCTTCTGCCTTCGTCAGTTGTTAAAGTGATTGCGGGTGAGCGGCTAGCCCCCAGTCTGACCTAACCTGAACTGCTGTAAAGACAAATGAATGGGCCTAGAGGAAATCAAGCCTGAACCCTCCCTAGAAGCCAAGATGACTAAACCGATGCTGGCCATATCATGAGAAGCCTTGACTCACTAAGACAATAATGCCTAGTAAGGTAGAAGGCAGTAGGAAGAAAGGAAGATCGCATGGCAGATGGACAGACTCAAATGAGTCCCTGAATCTGCAAGACCTGAGCAGAGCAGCAACTTGGAAGTTTCTTTTCCATAGGGTCACCATAAGCCAAAGTCAGCTTGACGGAAATTAACAACAACCACCTGTATTTTTTAGCCTTGTTTGTTAATCCATGGATCCATGTTACTCCATGGATATGAATATTTTGACTATTTGCCAGGCTATATCCTAGAGGACTTCTATCAAACCAGGGAACACCCTCAGCCCAAACATTTGGAAATGGAATCCCATTTCAGAAATCAACCCAGTCATTTGATGCCACCTCCCAAAAACGTTCCCTGATGTTCCTTCATTCTCCCGAATCCAGTCCCTTCCCGGGTACTTAAAAGTTCTTCAAGTATTTACAGCTCTTCACAGCAACACCCATGTATTTCCATTAGTACCATCACTTTCAAAAGCTACTGTGAGGGCAGCGCATCACCCTTCGCCCCCAGCCTTGCCAAAAGTAGCGTTTGCTTCATTCGTCATCCATCATTCACACACACGCAGATCTAGCAAACTCAGATGCTGAGTTATGACCGCCACGTAGCCAAAACTGCAGCTTACAGGGAAAGAAGGGGGAGGCATGGACACGCTCAAGGGAGCCTCTTTGGTTTGCAAAACAATTGATGGGGGGGTTTCAAAAGGCACAGAAACACCCCCTTCAAACTAACAGCCGTACAAATATAGCGAGTGGTGACAGAATTCTGAGCATCTGCTGTTGGGGGTATTTTGGAAAAGAGTACATCTGGCATACTAAAAAGGAGTACTCTGCAAGCTTATCTGCTGGCTTTGAGAGTAAGTCCCACTGCAGTCAATGGGAATAAATCCCAAAAAAAATACACACAAGATTGCACTGTAAAAATACACAGAAATTGTGATAAAAGGGGAAAGAATGATGCCCGAAGAAGCAGAAGGGAAGTGCTAAGACATCAGTGCACCAAAGCAAGGAAGACGCAAGGAACCATAACAACAGCTCTCTGAAATCATCTCCTCTGCATCTCGTCTTAAAACCAGATTTTAATGCCTCTTATTTGTATCTCACTGGAAGAAGAATGGAGGGATCAAGGGGAGGTTTGGAGATGCTTCAATCAACTCTAAAACTTCTGACCATTTAAAAGAATTTTTCACACTAGAACTAGAGAAATCCCAGAAGGACTTTGTAAGCTACCTGCCCCTCGAGGGTTGAGTGTGATTGGCGGTGAGTTGCTACATCTCAGTCTGACTTACCAACAAAATAAACGTGAGAAGCAAAGGATGGATACTTCCCACATCCCACGTTTTCTACTGTTAGCATGCTGGGATCTGCAGCAGCAAGACAGCAGTGGCTTCTGTATCAGTGGGGTCTGAAAATTAAGGAAGCTCTCCAAGGTGCTGAACCTACTGGGGGACCTTGGACACCTCCCATGAAGTTCAGCCTAAGATTCTGAGTGGATCCCCCAATCTCATAACAGAGAAGAAGAAGAAGCTGTAATGCTGGTGAGAACACATCATGATGGCTAGTGCCTTGTACTAGGACAAGGGGAGAACTGGGTTCAAATGACCAGCTGGCCATGAAGATTACAAAGCTGGTTGCTCTCTCACAACGCAGTCTTAAAGTTGCTGTCAGGATAGAAGGGTAG
Organism: Ctenosaura bakeri; assembly: GCA_948474755.1. NCBI lineage: Eukaryota > Metazoa > Chordata > Lepidosauria > Squamata > Iguanidae > Ctenosaura > Ctenosaura bakeri. The sequence continues at coordinate 38,324 of CAOLHI010005174.1, forward strand.
GGAGGAGAAGAGCTGTGAGCAATCTGGGGCTTAAAAAAAAAAGGGTTAAGGATGTAAACTGGGAATGGGCAACACTTGGCCTGTCCATCTTTGCAACTCTCCCCAAACGTTCTCACCAACAAGGCTAGGAACACTCTGTGCTAATAAAAACGTGTTTAGTCATCTCACCGGAGCCCATTTTGTACCACGCGGTTCCGACAAGTCCTCCAACAGGAGCAGGCGTGGTTACACTCAAAGATCAAGGGTGGCTCAGCGGTGTTGAATTCTGGCAAGAGCCGGCCATCCTGCAGAGAAGAGAAATGAGAGAGGGCTGTGTTAGTTCTGCAACTGGGACATGGAAAGATGCATTTTTTAAAAATGGAAATTATTTAACACAGTTGCCAGTCTGCTGAATTCCTTCTGGTCTGCCACATCCAATCCACTGCCCAAGAGGCAAAGCTCTGTGGACAGAAACCCAGGAAAATGCTTTATATCTGAATTCTGGAAGTCTGACTTATTTGTACTACAACTGCCAGAACCGGCAAGAACCCAAAATCCAACGTGATCACTGCTGGCCATTTCAGATTTGATTCGAGGCACGCAGGTATGCCCAGATTGCGAGAAATGGCCAGTTATTCCTTATAGGATCGATTCTGTAGCCCAAAAATAATAATTTCCCCAAACTTTGCTCATGACAGGTACAACTATTTGTCTGTCTCATCCACGACTGTCTACTGCAGCTTCCTTAAATCTTCCAGATAGCGTTCCTCACTCTGAGGAACACTAGTCTAATTCTTGATGTGCAAAAGCACTCCAGAACTTAAGACGGAGGAATAGCTTTCTCTTGGAATTAAAACTCCAGTTTTCTTGCATCCAGCATGAGAGATGTGTCCCTAAACCAGCAAGCCTTGATGATGAAACTTAGTTCTTTATTGTAGCTCTAACGTTTGGCCCTCTTGTTGTCTTGGGCCTCAACTCCCAAACAGTTCAGCCAATAGTCCAAAACATCTGCAGGGTCAAAAGTTGGAAATCAACGGATTACAGTGTTCACGACAGGGCAGACAGAGCCAAAATGTAAAAGCTGGCTCCAAAATATGGTAATCTCCACCTGCCAGCCAAAATGACTACCTTTGCTTTTTTGCATAAAGCTAAGACTATTTAGCAGAGACAACAGACAACCTCCCCAGCCCACCCTTAAACTACAAAGCATGCAAAATCCTCACCCGGTCGTACCAGCAGCGCATACTTAATTGTCCACACATGCACTTACTGGAAGAGCAGTCATCTATACACACGCAGTACTGTAAGTCAGGAGGAGGAATAGAAAAAAAGAAAAAGATACATTACTTTTTCTGTGTTAGGTGAGCAGTCAATGGACAGGGTGACACACTTGTGAGGGATGCTTGCTGGCCATTATATTTTGGCTCAGTATCACAGTAGATCTATGGCAAGGGGGGTTGACTGTGAGAGACTAAGCAGACCCAATTAATTAATTAATTGATTTTCTATCCTATTAATTAATGTCCTGCCTTTCTCCTTATATGCAATCCAAGGCGGCTGGCTTCCAAACATATTAAAAACAGGGTACAGTTCTAAAAAGTTCTTCACACAAAAGGGCCATTAAACAGGCAGTCCAATTGGAAAAAAAAGCACAAGGTTAAAGCAATATCATACAAAGCAATATTAAGAGATTAAAGCAGATTTTGCAAAGATAAAAACATCAGCAATTTTCACTACATTAAATTATAAAGCAATGCCCCACTTGAGTAAAACTTCTTTGCCTGTTTCAGCGGGGGGGGGGGTTTAAATGGTCCCTGTAACCCCATATGGGCTCTCAGGAGACCCCGGAGGGCCACATCTTTGGGAAAAAGAAATCCTATTTTTGGCCCTGAAATTACCTCTAAGAGCTTTAGGGGAGATATTTTTGCCATGGTGGGGAAAGGCGGGGGAGCTTTGGCCATTTGAAGCCCCTGAGCCTTTTTTGCAAGAGGAAGCAACCTAGAAATGATTGCAAGTGGGACTTTGGAGCAAATAAAAATCAAAAGGCCGCAGGAATGGCACCTTGCCCAGACTGCATTTTTTGCACCCCAGACCCATAGAAATGTCATGCACAAGGGGCTCTGCTTGTGACTAAGACACACAGTCCTACTATAAGGGATACAAAAGCAGGTGGAAATCCTGGCATGAAAGCCACCTCGGGTCACTCAACAACCACTTGGGTGTGCAAATTTCCACCGGAAAGGTCTTGGCAAAGGAGCAACGTGGGAGGCAGGGGTGTGTGGAAAAGAAATCTACCCCGGGAGAAACATCCACAAAGTGGAAAGAAATGCCAGTTTTGTATAGTCCAAGGGTACACGGCAGAGCAGGAAAAATGACTCTTTTGCTCAGCTGGACCGACTCAGATGTCCTTATGCACTCAAACCCATCTGTGTGTGCAGAGCCGACGGCATCCTCTTTCACCCCAAGAGAAGAGGAGGCGAAAAGGAAGGGGACCAGGGAGGCACGAGTAGCAACAAGCAGCCGGTCTTGACCTGCAAGTGAGTGATGTTTCTGTCGATATTCATAGGGGAAGTCACGCAGTTCTGGGAAACGTATTTGTAGTTGCTAGGACAGGGCTCGCTGTCCACGGAATTGACGCAGGGGATTGGGATCCGTTCGTAACCCCGGGCGATGTCTCTGTCACAGCAGAGGAAAAATAATCACTTTAAGACTACAATAAACAGAGAGAGAGAGAGAGACAGAGAAGGACACACAGAGAGCTTCCCTTCCACCCATCCATCCTAGGCAGACGAAGCATTTATCAAGCGACAGCCACACGGGCATGAACCAGGCCCCTTTCTGCCTTTCATCTTAATGCTTCCGAACTTGAAAGCAATTCTCAAGACGCTCCGTGCACCCAGTGCCCTTGAGATTTTGCTAGGCTGCCAGAGGTCCCCACCCCCTTTTCCGAACAACCAAGCAGTAAGGCTTTTGGGAGCTGGAAATAAGCTGAGATAACCAGAACCTGGAAAATTTCTTGTTTGGAAAAGCTGGGCTTTTTAAAATTTTTGATAGTGATAGTTTTAAAGAAAGGGCTTTAGAGGGGTCTCTATTGCTTTTATTGAATTGAGCTTAACTGACCACTTTTTGCCAATTATTAATTAAGGTTGAAACCTCATCATGGGGGGGGGACAGATTTTCTATGTTTTTGCTTTATTGTTATTGTTTCTGTTAGTAACCTGTGCATAATGATTTGTTCTGTATCAATGCTTTTCTCTTTTCTTTAGGTGTTTTCCTGTATATATCCGTTTGATTGCTGTTTCTTTTTCTGTGTCAATATACGCATTTGATAAAAATAAAATTTAAAAAATCCTTTTTGGGTGTATCATTTTAAACTGTTCTGTCATTGTGAAATAGTTCAATTTGACTTTAATGTTGACTTTTGTATGGGTTTTTTTCCAGCTATTTTGCACTCCTTTTAAACTGTAAGCCATCTTGAGTCCCAATTTTTGGGAAAAGGTGGGCTATAAACGAAGAAGGAAGATCACCGAATCATATTGCTGGAAGCAGCCTCATGGGCCATCAAGTCCAACCCCCGGCTCGATCCAGGATCTCCGGCTAAAGAAAGAGAATATGTTCTCTTTGTTGGACTGCATCTCCCAGAATCCACAGCTAGGATTGGCCACTGCTGGCTAAGGAAACCTGGGAACTTTGGTGCAAAAAAGGAACATTTTTCCCAAGCTCTGGAAAGATGCTTTCAGAAAGATAGGAGAGCTTAAGACAAGCATGTCAAGAAAAACATCTGCTCACACCTGCTCAAGATCTTCTCCATCTGGACAGGTTTGTCGGGAGTTGATTCTTTGAGAGTCTTGTTCATCTGCAGAGCAACCCAGACTTGAGAATTGAGGCTTGAACACTGCAAGGGAGTCTCCCCCTCTTTATTCTTCAAGGTGACATCCGAGCCACGAGAGAGAAAGAGGCTGCAAGGCAGAAGAAGGCAGAGAAGTGACACAGCTCCACTGCTTGGCAGAATGGGCATCACACTTTGCTTTTAAGAAGATCCCAGTTTCAGCCCCAAGAATCGCAAGTTAAAAGAATCCCGGACAAGAGGCAAAACTGAGAAATAACTAATTACAACTAACCAGTTATTTATAATAAATTCCTTTCTGCAAAACCGAACTCCACTCTTTTGTTGCAATAAAATTATAATTTCTGGTATCGGTACTTGTATAGTTACAGGGTTGTCACCCCACCGAAAAGTGGAGGAGAAACCTCACATAGTTCAAATACTGGCCCCCAGGCTATCTTCTGCTGAAAAGATGAAAAAGTAAACAGGAAAAGAATAAAATCATTCTGAACAGACCAGGGGTTTATAGCATTAAGACTCGTAATTATTTTAAACAGTTTTGAGAAATGGGAAAGAGCTAAAATAGGAACTTTAAAAACAGGAACTATAATGGCTTTTTTTTAACCTTTTCAAAACAGGAGCTACAACAGAACTATGCTGGCAAGGAATGATGGGAGATGCAATCCAGGAACGTCTGGACAGCCACCTCTCCTGACCTCTGTGGCTGGTAGACCTGGTATAGGAGTAAGAATATAGCCCTGGAGGGTGCCACATGGGATTCTAAGCAATGAACCTGCTTCACAAAGAACTGAAGACTCTAGCCCCTAACTTCATCTACTGGCCAGACAGACAGCAATGGGGAGCACCAAATCAGGATGTGAAGCCAATGAAGACCTTCCTACTAGTGTTCACTAGTCAGGAAGCTCTTCCTAATGTTTAGATGCTTAGTTGCTTAGTTCCTGAAGTTTGAAGCCACTGCTCCATGTCCTAGCCTCTGGAGCAGCAGCAAAGAGGCTTGCTCCATCCTCCACATGACATCCCTTCAAATATTTAAACATAGCTATGTCACTGCTTAACCTTCTCTTCTTCATGTCGCCTCTTCACCTTCTCTCCTCCAGGCTAAACATACCCAGATCCCTAAGATGCTCTTCATAGGGCTTCAAGGTTTCCAGGCCTTCTATCATTTTGGTCGCCCTCCTCTGGATATATTCCAGCTTATCAATATCCTTCCTGAACTGTGATGCCCAGAACTGGACACAACATCCCAGGTGGGGTACGACAAAGCAGAACAAAGTGGGACCCTCACTTCCCTAGACCTAGACACTGTACTCTTACTGATGCAGCCCGGAATTACATTGGTATTTTTAGCTGCCGCATCACACTGCTGACTCATGTTCAACTCCACTTAAAAGGGCATCACCAACATCATCTCCTCCTTTGCCCTCTTGGATGCAGAGGAGAGCAAGGATGAGACAGTCAACCAATCGCTGGAGCCGTACTTACACAACGCACTCATAGCGGTTCTCTCGGGCTGCAATGTGCAAGGGCGAGTCTCCATGGATGTTCACCGCGTGCAAGTCGCACTTTGCAGCCAGCAAGATCTCAGCTATGTCGACACACCCCGAGAAAGCCGCCCAGTGCAAACAAATGTTCTCCTCCTAGAATGTGATGGAGGAAAAAAGGAAGGGGAAAAAGGAGCATTTAGTGCATCCCAATCTAATGCTGGGGGACTCCCTTTTCTCCCAGGAATCTTCTTTGGCAGTATGTGGGAGGCCTTCTCCAGACTGCTCAGCCGCCTCCGTGCTCTCCAAGGACAGGGGAAGCTGCAAGTGAGGGCTGCCCTCCTCGCCTTATAAGGACAGATGAGTCATTTGTTTGCAAGCTACAACCCGATCAGGGACGAATCTACAGGGAGATGCCACAGACAGGAAGGGAAGCAGCAGAGCTGTCTAGCTGAAGAGGGCAGGAACCAGTTGGAAAAAGAACAACATTTAGCAGGAAGTGGCAAATCTGGAGAAGATGGAGAGAGGGATTGGTGCAGCTGCCTCTCCCTCTAGGCCCAGAAGGACTTGAATCAATCTGACACAGAAAACAACTTTTTTTTAATCATAAAAAGGCTTGGGATTTCTGAAGGACCCCTCCAAATTCTTTCAGAACGGAAGATTAGGGGAGGCATTCTGGTAACGGGCAGGGTAGAGAAAGTAGCATGATTATCAGCCTTTATCACAGTTGAGGAAACCATAAGGTACTTCGCTATCCTTAAAATACATTTGCATTTAAAATATATTTGCATCATTAAAATACACTCATTTAAAATACACTAAAAACCAAACTGCAATACTTAGTATCTTACAGGGATTCCATTGATATGTACTTCTCAGCATAAAGTCATCTCAGGCTATCTAAAGTGGTAGACAGGCAGTTTTTCCCTCTCCGTGTATCAGGGACTGGTACTGTATCTATGCCAATTTATTACTGTATTCGCTTTTCTGGAAGCTCAGCACAGACCAACAACTGATGATGATTCATGAGCCAGCCCTGGCCCACGGACCCCAGTTCTAGCAGCATGACTTTGAAGGAGCTATCCGAGGTGCTGAATTGGTTTAACTCCATTAAAGCTCAAGCTAAAACCTGGAGTGGAAATGCTAAGCTCCCACGGAATGGAACGTTTCTCTCTTCGGCCCCTGACTTGAGTACCAAGACTAAATCTGCTTTGCCAGTCTCAAAGGACAGGAATCACCCATCAGGTTGTCATCACACCGGTTAAGATTCAGGAGTGGGAACCCCAGCCTTGAGGAGAAGGGTCCCCTTTTTCCAGGGCAGCTGTTAAGTTTTATCCTCCCGAGAATGAAAAAGAAAGGTGTATAATGAGCGTGTTTGCCTTTGTGGGGAAGGGAAATGTGGAATCTGTACGGCATATCCTCTGAATGTTCCTTCTACAGAGATCGACTGAGACCGATAAGTCCCATTTTAAGAAAGTACTGAGGAAGATCCTGGTATTATTTTTTAAAAATTAAATTATTTATTGGATCTGGGTAACTGAGGATGTAGCAAAATTCTTCGGATCAGTTGCTAAATCCCTTAAAGCAATTTTAAAAATATAACAGTAACCCAGGCTCAGTTTGTTATGAAGTGGTGGTTACTTAATTACAGGTGATTGACTATGATAAAATTCACACAATTTTAATGGTCTGAATTTAACGCTGTACCAGAGGATATATACATTTTAGATATATATTTTAGATATATACATTTTTATTTGATGAAGTTTCAGGGCTCTCCCTACCCCAAAACAGCCCTCTCCCCCCACAAAAAAACCCCATCTCCCTCAAACAGCCACAGAGGTGGCTGGAAGCGATGCGCTGAAAAGTGTCACTACAAGTGTCACTACAAAAGTGTCAATAATTTTGATTATGCTTACTCAGTTTATGTATTTATCAACTCATCTTATTTTTGCTTTAATAAAAAGATAATGGGGAAAAAAGTGTCACTACAGTCACCAAAATGGTTTCTGCAACAGAGCAGCTGCAGCCCTGGGAAACAATCATAAAATCCAGCAGTGCAACCTTCCAAATACTCACGTTGTCTCGGATGTTGATGTCAGACCCTTTGGCCAGTAGCAGCTTCACCAGCTCGACGTGTTTGTATTCGGTGGCCCAGATCATTGGCGTCCACCCTCCGTCATCCTGGGAACATAAGAGAAGCCAGGCCTCAGAATCAAGAGTTATCTGATCTAAGAGCATCCCGTTTTCCACAGCAGATAGCTGATGCTACCACAAGCAGAGCACCATGACAAGATCTGCTGAAGACTGGCCATAATTCACGGGACTTAGGTTAATCATCAGTCCAGAAATGCATCCCTGAAACTGGGTAACTCTTCCTAAATACCTGCCATTTTAGGCACCTGGCAATGACAAGCGCACCCCTCCTACCATCCATGTGCTAGAATGGCTCCGTTTCAAGCAGCATGTTGGCCACATTCTACTCTCTATGACCAGTTTGGCAGCCCTCCTTTGCAACCTAAGTACCCTGCCCAAATCTGGCAGCAAATTGCAGTGCTAAAATTCAACAGCAATCCTCTAGTGGCCCTTTAAAACAAGCGTTTCAGGATTCTTTGAAGGGCTTATTAAAACTCAGCAGCACAGAATATGCCATCAAATGTTAGCAGTGAGTACAAGATACTAGATTTACCGAAGTTACCCATTCCTGCTCTAGGGATATTGTGCATGCACATGTGGATATCTGTGCCAGTCCTTGCACAGGGTTTGCCTTCCTTAGGGGGTGAAAGAGAAGTAGACTGTGTGGGCAGGGGGTTACCTGGCAGTTGACATCCATCTGCTCGTTGGACAGAAGGTACTGCACCACATCGTAATGGCCCTTCTTGGCTGCCAGGTGCAAACACGTGGAACCTTCTGCATCCTGAAAAGAAGCGTATAGTCAGGCCAAGATTATTATCTGAGCCGCCTTTAAACTCACAATGTGGATTCTGGGATGATCCAAGAAAGTACATGGGAGACCAGTTTCCGGCCCGTAGAGTAGGACCCAGTGAGTTAAGCGCAGCAACTGCCAGTTGCTTCAGCAACCCCCTCTCCCCTAGCATCTTGTTTGTCAGTCGGTTTGTTTCTTTCATTCGTATGCCACCTTCCTCCTGGAGGGGAACCCAAGACCACTCACAAAAAGAATAATTAAAAACCCAACAATAACATCTTAAGAACAATGAAAAAACCATATATTAAAAACAGTATAAAACCATTTAAAAGGCACACAAAAGTTAAAAAAAATACAGCACACCACTACCTTAGGATCTTTCCACAGTACACTGTTATAGTGCTATTATTCCACTTTCAACTTCCTGTGGAATTCTGGGGTTTGTAGTTTCCTGAGGCTGAGAATTCGAAAGGCCCCTCCCTAAACTGCAAATTCCAGATTCCACAGGACATTGAACGTGGAATAATAGCACTATAACAGTGTAGTGCAGAAAGGCCCTAAGTAACAATTCAAGGCATACAGACATGCCAGCAGGGAGGAAAAGGAGGGGGAGGGAGGTATACCAAGAATCCCACTATATTTCAAAGATGATTGACATGTTACAGAAAAGGGATTAACTCCACAAATAAAAGAGTCTAGATTTCAGGTTTTGCTATATAGCAATAATAAATCTGATACACCGACCACTAATGTCTCTTTGTAAAGATTCTCTGGTTTGCCTTTAAAAAAAGGAAGAAAGAAAAAGAAAACACAGCAATTCTTTTTCCCATTGGTCATTAATACCGTCAAGTGGGCCACTTTGGCAACGTGCTGAGATCTTTTCAGATCCCCAGCCAGCCCAGGAGTGAGAGCACATGCTCTCTGCCCACGGAGATTCTTGGGGCCTTGCCAAGGACCTCTGGCAGACCGTCTTTGGCTGCCAGGCAATGCCTGGCAGGGCAATCTTTCAGCCACTGATACACTGCCACGCTGCTCCATGAGGCAAGCTGAGCTCAGGAGACACCTGCCCTCTTGAGTGCCTTCCTCTGATTTATCTTACTAGCAAGCAATCAACGCACTTCCCTGGGAAAGAGTTGACACCATCAGTTCTGGGCTGCTCGAATCCCTCACAGCCAGCTGGAAAACCCTCTCTTGTCTTTGCAGAATATGGAACCCCTCTCTAAACCGTGATATTGGCTCTACATCCAAATGTCTGCCTGGTTAGGCACAAGGTTAAGAGCCATTTCCTTACACTGTCTCATTTCTGAAGCACCTATTTGGGAACAGTGATGGGGTTCTGGAATCCACATCTCTCCATCTCCCGTTAGCAGTCTCCAAAAGCCTTGGAAGCTCTCTGATTACTGAACGGAAGATTCCCAAGGCAAGAAGGAACAAGGAGGAGATCTGTGCAGGGAGGCAGAACTCTCCCACTGACATCTATATGCCAGGGGTGGGAAACCTCAGGCCTGGGGAGCAACTTGGCCCTCCGCAGCACCCAAATCTGGCCCTCTAGACTTGCCCAGATGACCATAGCCTCTTTTCTATGATACCATCATTTGGTGGTTTCCCAGACTGCATCCATCCCTTTCTCCGGATTCTAAAATGCCTCTCTGCAGGCTTGAGCTATCGGCAGTCAGAGCATTAATCTAAATCTGGTTTTTTGGTCCCCCTCTCTTGGATGCACCCTTGACTGGAACATGGCTAAGGCTCTCTCTGAACCATTGCTTGGTCTCCAAGATGCTCTTTGACAACAACTCCTGAAACTCTGAAAATCTTTATTATGGTCATGGACCAGTGCAAGTAAAAAGGGATACAGAGTTAAAAAGAGGGGTAAAAAATACAGGTTAAAAACAATATTTGAAACATCCTTTCAGCTCCAACATAACAAAACAAGATTGGAACTGGTCTACTGCAGCGGTCATTGCCTGACAAATTTTAACCGCTGCTGCATAGACAATCTAGGAACATTATATGTTATATCAGGGTATTTGAAAGCAACAGAGAAGTGTAGAATTGTCCGGCGCATCCTTGATATTTATGCAATAAGGGTAAAACAAGGCTAAAGCAAATATCCCCGTAGTACAAGCACTGGAGTAATACATTCTCTGTTGTTTCTATTTGGCCAGAGTCACTGGGGCACAGTCTGTCTGAGCCCCAATTTATGCTGTGGCTTGTCGTGAGTAAACCAAGAGGGAAAAAAATTAAAGGCTGTGACAATGGTGATAGGGTTAATAGATAAGTTTTGGTACACCCACACCCAAAAGTGCTGTTAATTTTCAGACAAAATTGTTGCCTTATCTAATTCTCGCCTTACATTTTGGGAATCTACCAACCCATCCCTTGTCAGCTCACTGGGACAGCTTGGACGAATTACTTTTTCAGAATTACAATTTCCCCAGCTGGTCATACTGGCTGAGGGATTTGAGGACTTGGGAAGTTCTGAAAAAAAGTAACCCTGTCCGTTGCAAACAGGGCCACGCTGTGCCCCCCTTAGAGACAAAAATGAAGATGCTGCAAATACCTTGGGGTCTACTAATGCTCCAGCCTTGATGAGGTATTTCACAGTCTCCAGATGGTTATTCTCTGCCGCTTCCATCAGGGGGGTCCTCTGGTCCTGAGAGCAGGTGTCTATATTAGCACCGGCCTGTGCCAAGACACACAAACACACAGAGAGACAATACCAACAGTTACTCCCTGCATCAACCTCAAAGACCCCTCTCTAGTTACTGCCACACCCAACAGTACAAACATGACTCGCAAGAAAACAGCCTTGTGTCTTTCCCACGCATCTGGCATCCTCTTCATATTTGGAAATTTTTTCTCCTGAAGGCCTTTTATCTTCTGGTAGGTATTTAATCTTTGATTCATTTTTTTTTTATTATTATCAGTTTTGTTGCTGGGTTGTTGGGCTTTTTTTTTACACCTTAATGTTGAAAATCAAGCCATCTTATTTTGTTGCAGCTGGTTTTATTGACTGCCTTGGATTTTTACGACTCTGCACTGGTCCAAGGGCATTTCCCAGCTATGCAAGACATTAATGTAATAAATACTGCGGAAAGTCACGCAGCTGGGCTTGCAACTCAATTGTTAACTCACCCTGTACCAATAGGGGAATTGGAGCTTTACTGCTCCCATGTGGTTGAGCCCCAGCCTACGTGAGATCCAGGTCTCTGTGAGACTTACAGCAGGCAAATCCTTGACTTTTCCAGAGAGAGACAGAAAGAGATTGTTTTAAACACTGGGCTTTAGACTAACATTACCTAATCCTTGTTTCTTTTTCCTTTTTGGGGTGGGGGTGGGGGAATGTGTTGGACTAAAGCCTCTGCTCAGTCTAGAGGGTACAAGATTAGGCAAGGGTGATATAGACCAGTGCTACTCAAAGTGACAGTCTAAGGATTGGGACTGGTCCATGAGCCATCATCTGCGTTGGTCAGACCCGACCTGGAAGTCTCTGTCCAGTTCTGGGCACCACAGATCAGGAAGGATATTGATAAGCTGGAATATGTCCAGAGGAGGGTGACCAAAATGGTAGAAGGCCCAGAAACAATGAAGCCCTATGAGAAGAGGCTCAGGGAGTTGGGTGTGTTTAGCCTGGAGAAGATTAAGAAGGCAACATGATGGCTATGTTTAAATAGTTGAAGGGATGTCATATGGAGGATGGAGCAAGCCTGTTTTCTGCTGTTCCAGAGACTAGGACATGGAGTAATGGCTTCAGACGTCAGGAAAAGAGATTCCATTAAACATTAGGAAGAACTTCCTGAGGGTAAGACCCATTCAACAGTGGAATATACTGCCAGGGACTGTGGAGGAGTCTCCTTTGGAAATTGGACAGCGATCTGTTGGGAATGCTTGGATGATGTATTCCTGCATGGCAGGGGGTGGGACTCAATGGCCCTTGTGGTCTCTTCCAGCTCTATGATTTTATGACCTGCTGGTCTTTGGGGAGTTTCTGGGAAATATAACTGTAGCCAATGGGCACAAATACTGTCAATCTGTGGCACACTGGGGGGAAAAACTGCCACTTACCCATATCAGATAGCCTGAGATGCACTGGTGTAGACAGTACTTAACAGACGGGCCAGGAGATCAACTTGATATAAAGTGGTTTCTCATGTTCCTACCCTCTACATTCTATCCTTTAACACTGAGCAACAGTCTCAGATCAAAATTAGTCTTAGCAGAGGCATGGATCTTGCAATAAGTTTACTATGCAACAGAATAGGACCGGCAATTTCTTAGCAGTGGGCACAAATGCAGTGCCAGTCTGATTGTCTTGGGAAGAGCTGGAACAGGAGAGCACGGATAGTAGAGCAATGGACACTAAGTCACCCAGTATCTCCCAATTATTATTTTTTTAAAAAAATGTGGTGTGAACCTGAATCAGCATATGGCAAATGTCCACATGTCCAGATTCCGCTGCAGCATGAAGAGGGGTTCTCTTATTCTGGTGGTCCATCTTGAAGTTGGGATCAATCCCATCCACTGAAAAAGAAAAACACAGAAGAAACATATGGTTGTGATACTGCTGAGTGACAAATGCCACACAAGGGGAGTTGAGAGGAAAAAGAGAAGCTTCTTGCCTTGCATCCGGGGAAGAGTCAGGAAACCAGCATCTTGAGATCTGTGAGATTTGCGCTGATACACTCCACAGCTGATGAGAGCTTCTCACGCATCTCTCTCTCCGCCCCTCCCTGCTCCCATCTCTAATCAGCCCAGCCTTTGCTCCAGCCACTTGGCGCTGCCATGAATAACGCCTGAGGGGTACTCGAGCCACAAGCCTCACTGAGGCCAAATTAAGAGCGGGTCCCAGGGAGGGCCAGAATGACTGGGAAGAAGAAACAGCTGCAAGGTTGTTTTAGGTTTTCTGGGCTTTAAGGCCGTGTTCCATTAGTATTTTCCCCTGAAGTTTTGCTGCTTCTGTGGCTGGCATCTTCAGATCCTCTGAAGATGCCAGTCACAGAAGCAGGCAAAATGTCAGGAGAAAATACTAATAGAACATGGCCTCAAAGCCCGGAAAACCCACAACCTATGGATTCCGGCTGTGAAAGCCTTCGATAGCTGGAAATTGCACACATAGCTACAGAAGAAGAGGGGCAGAGAATCGGTAACAGCGATAAGCGGCAAGAGAATTGACGGAGAGGTGTCTGTTGATGAGAGGAGGAGAAAAATGACTCACCCAGCATGAGGAGAACCTTCTGTAACTCCCCTTGCCTGGCAGAGAAGTACAGCTGCTTGGAGTGAAACCGTAATTTCTTGGGCCTGCCGAAGGAGGAAGAAGGGTTACTGCTTAGCAGAGCAGCCAGAAGGAAAATCCTTTCATGTTTTCCTTCCCTGCTTTTTTTATGAGTTGTACATAAAAAGCACAACCAACCCCACCTAAATCAAAAGCAGTTTGTTTATTTCCCCAGACCTGGAATATTTGACAATAACTTGAAATCTCTTTCACATACAAAAACACACAGACAATAGCGGCTGACACTTAGGCATATCCAAGTCTAACCTGGGCAGAGTGCTCTGCTAGGGGTTCTGACGATGTACCCCCAAGCTGTATTTAATTTATGGAGATCCTATGAATGAGAGAGCTTCCAAGAGAGCCTGTTACACATTTCTCCCACTTATCTGACAGGTTAGGGAACAGAGCACAGTCAGAAAATGGAATTGCTTGAAATGCAGAATCCATGTATTGTACTGTAGGGAGCACAAAGGATTTATGGAGGCTCACTTGGGACCAACTCTGCATGTGCTGCTTGCAAAGGCCATTTCTGTTCCACATTGTTCTAGTGCTATTATTCCACTTCCAACATCCTGTGGAATTCTGGGGTTTGTATTTCACTCAGGCCAAAGGGCTCTCTGGCTGAGAATTCTAAAAGACCCTTCCCTAAACTGCAAACCCCAGGATTGCACAGGATGTTGAAAGGGGAATAATAGCACTATAACAGTGTAGTGCAAAAATGGCCAAAGTCTCTCAGACAGCTCAGTGTCTTTTTCCCTCCTCTCAGATCACTTTGCAAGCAGGGCGTGCACGCAAGCTATTCCAAGCGAGCCTCCACAGGCAAGAAGTAGTAATGAAAAAGTGGAACCCATGTCAAATTAATGGAGCCTGTCTTAAATTTAGAAGCTTTGGTTTTTGGGGAGATTTTCAGATTTCTGGGTTGGAGATGCTCAAGCAGTAGCAGGGCCGCTCTGAACAAGAAATAAGACATGTGAGTATAAATGCACTATATGAGACTCATGCATTATTGTGAGCCCTACTGTAAGTTGAGAAAAATCCCAGGCTCATACCCCTTAGTGACAGACAGATTCCAATGACTACAGCCTCAATCCCCAGCCATTCCCCGCTCTTACTTTTCTGAATCCAAGGCGATCAAGGCGCTTTCTAAGGTTTCTTTCACAGGCCCTTGGGACAGACCAGGCGGGGCAGGTTTGGGAAAGGAAGACGTCCCAGCCAAGTCAAACCCTTCAGCAGATGAATTCTCAGACCTGCCTTCTTCGGATGCCTGTGTTCCAGTCCCACTGTGAAAAAACAAAGAGAAAGACACACACAAAGTCAATGTCAATGTCCCAAGCAAAGAAAAGATGCTGGCCTGCAATATGCAAATAGACGGTGTTAGTTCCCCACAATGTTAAAGGGAATTTAACTCGCATACCAAAATGGTTTTGAGCAAGTCTTTAAACTTCAAGCAGGGGAACCTTTTCCCTGGATCTTTTCTCCTCCCCCTTCCAGTAGCAAAAGGTAAGTCAGGGAGCAGTGCTCAAAAATAACATCCTCTTTGGCTTCCTGAGTTTGGGCATCAGGGAATTTTTAAGGTGGGGAGACAGGCACACTCAAACACAAAAGGTCTCTTAAAGTGGTATCCTTCAAGGAGAAAAGGCATCCATCTGCTTAGAGCAGAGATGAGGAAACTCTAGATGTCCAGATGCTGATGAACTACTTACTATTCCTGTCATGGTTCACCATCAGCCAGTCTACCTAGGCTGATGAGAACTGGGAATTCAACAAACATACGGGGAGGTGTCACAGGATCCCCAGCTCTGGCCTAGTGTATCCTACCCACAGACACCATGGCAGAAGTCCCAGTGCCACAATTCAGACTGGTCAGCCATGGCAGCCTGTTTCTGCTCCACCTTGGCTTCCCAAGGTCAACCTGGAAGTCTCACCAAAACCAGTGTTGCAGTTCCCCAAATGGGCCATTTTTCTCCCAAGAGGCAAGCTTCTGTCATCCAGTGCAATGCTCTCTTCCATCAGGTACAAAAATTCATCTCAGTGGAGCCTCACCTCACCTTTACCACTGCTCCTTAGCAAATTAACTGGGACACACCCACTGCTATTACCCAAGTGTTAAGCGATTTCCATGTCAACAAGGCAAGATTTCTGTCTCAGCTCCAGATTCTGGGAAGGAGGGAAGGGCAAGGGCAGGATGCCTCCAGTATCACTTCACTCTTTCCACTGGAAGCTACCATTGATGTGCCCTCACTTTCCTTGCTCTCACCTGCTGTCATAGCTTGAATTTGCATCACTGCTGAAAGGGAGAGGGTATGATCAAGAGAGGGTACTGTCCCATCTCTTTGCTCCTGAGACTCAGGAGCAAAACAGGGGATGATAAAGAGAGTTGAAGAGCAGCAGTGTGGGCTGGCCACGCCAGCTCTGGAACTTGCCTTCCTGTCGTCGTGTCTGCCCTGCCTTCCGAGGTGCCCAGTTTCTTCTGCTCGTAGCTCAGCGAGAGCGTGGACGTTGTGTCCGCTTTTGCCACAGTTACCTCTTTGGCCTTGGAGACCTCCTCCCCACAGTGTGGGCAGTAGCTCATGCCTTTCACCTGGGAGGCACAGTCTTTGTGGAACCGGTGAGAGATGCTGCTTTCTGGCTGGCACTCCATGAAGGTGCCCTGGAGAAATAAGAAGTCACCAGAAGATATTATTATATCTAATAACTGCGGCAAGGTTGACATATGCGCAGCACTGGAAAGAAAAGAAACATATTGATGTAGAAGAATGGAAGTTAAAAGTTCTGGATATGATAGAGATGGAAAAGTTAGCATTTTCTTTGACGAATAAATCTATCCAGAACTTTGAGAAAGAATGGAAAAGAGTATTGGACTGGGTAAGGATATAAATGTATAAGAAATAACTTAACTGTTCTTCTCTCTGTAGGACAGAAATTATATTTGTAATGGAAAGGAAGTAATTTCAACTGAAAGATTTAAGCATGGAAGTGTGTGTGGGGGTATTTTTGAGACAAACTTTCAATAAAAATGATACAAAAAAAAAGTTGGATTGGACCAAAGATATATCCAATGTGGCATTCTATCCACATCAGTTGAACCAGTGGCTTACGGGAAGCTCATCATCCAAACAAGAGTGCACCTTTATCTTCCACCTACATATTACACAAAAGCGTTACCAACTCCACTGTTTTAATCAGGAAGCTGGCACTGTTAAATTGGCAGAACTGAGGCGTGCTGACCAATCGGTATGAAATCTTGGGATGCTTTCTAATCCTTCAATGAAAGCTTTTGCAGAAAAAGATGTTTCTGATGATGCCACAGTCAAAGGACGTAGCCAACACTGAATGTCAAGCCATTAACACACAACACAATGAGCCACATGCGGCTGTTCCCTTTGATAACGGTCAGCTTTGAACCAAGTCCCAAGCATCCATGGACCAGATAACGCCAGAGCTGCATCTGTCAGTCTAGCAATGCCAGCCACAAGAGTCAACATGTGTCATTCATTACAGCTTGATCTCTCGGGCTTCTTTCCCTAATAAGCCAAATGATCTCTGGTGCTTCCCACAGCTGTGCAATTTGTCCTCTGGGATTTCTAAGTCAGAGTGGTACGATATATGGCACCAGGACATCCAGAACTTTGTTCCTCTATTAAACTGTTGAATCTGCTACCATAAGATGCTGGGGATGACACCCAAGTGTGGATTCGAGCAACAGACGCGTGGAGGAGAAGGTTATCAATGACTGGGAGTCACAATGGCCGTTCGTTATCTCTGGTGCCAGAGATACTGTGCCCCGAGATCAGTTTCTGGGGAGCATTCTCAGAGAATGCTACAGTTGGCCAGCCACATTTGCTAGGATTAGGGATGCAGGATCCTGGCAAAAATGGGAAAATTGCAAATACAAAATTGGTCTGTGGGAACGGGGCTAACGCATGGTGGGGAGAATAGACACCCAGCGTCCAAACCGGGTCAGGGAAAAGGGAGGGAAAGGGGCTAGTTCAGCGTGGTAGTCCAATACTTCTTCTCTCTTGCCCACCTCCTTTCTTGGGTGTGATGGGTAATTGGAGGAGGGTTCGTGCGCTGAGAGATTGGGCTATGAGCCATCCTTAGCGGGCTAGGCAGCAGCTGGTGGAGGAAGACGACCGGAAAAGGACCAGAGATGGGTTTTTAAAGGGCTGTGTGGCCTGATCGGAGTTGCTGAGAGGGAAGGTTCCCCTAGAAGAGAATCTCTTGAAGTTGGGGGAACCAGAGGTTGAAGAAACTCACAAATAATGAAATCCATGAAAGTCAACCCCACAAATGTGGAGGGCCAATGGTATTATGTTTGTGAGCCTCCCAGAAATATCTGGTTGGTTATTCGGGGTTCAAAGCACCGGAGCGGCTAGGTCTGATCCAGCAGGGCTCTGCATATATTCATCTTGTAATTCATCAGAGGGAAAAAAATCTCAACCCAGACTTTTTGGTGTGTCAAGAGGCCTTGATTTTTTTTTTTAAAAAAATATCAACTGCATTTTAGGACCTTTTCATGCACAGGTGGGCAAAGTGAAGACCAGGAACTGCATACACACCACACACATACGGGCTGCTGTTTATCTGCCACCCCAGAAAGTGAGTTTCCTGGCATTTTTAGCAGCCTCTGCAGCCTCCAGAAGATTGCAGGGGCAGAAAATTGGCATCCAGACTTGCTGCAATTGCCAACTCCTACATTAACAGCTCCTCCAATACTTGTCTCAGCTTTGTTAATGATGATGGACAGAGGACAGGGGCAGGCAAGGCTCTTTAAAACTAGAATGCATGATGTCTGAGCTTTGGACTAGGAAACCAAGGTCTGAATTCCAACCCAGCTATGGAAGCCAGCTGCAATATCTTGGACAAAATCACACTCTCTCAGGCTATGATGGTGGCCATGGCAAACCTCCTCTGAAGAAATCTGGCCGTAGAACTAGGTTGCCAGAAATCAGAATCAACTTGGAAGGGCCATAACAACAGCTAAAGTTCTAGCTGACATGAGACAGAACCATATTCAAAAGCTAGACACAACAGGAGGGAATCAAGTATAATAAACATACCATACCTCTTCCCTTCGGTTCTAATACAAGCTCAAGGAAACCCTTCCAGAGGTTCACCAGAGAGCAGAGGTTCCCAAATTTTCCTCCTCCGGGTGTTTTGGACTTTAACTCCCAGAAGCCCCAGCCAGCTTGGCTAACAGTCAGGAATTCTGGGAGCTGAAGTCCAAAATGGCTGGAAGACCAACATTTCGGAACCACTACATTAGGGGCACCGGAAGTTGGAAATGACTTGAAGGCACACAACAGCAGCAGAAGGCATCACACAACAACAATAGCTGGCATTAGGACAAAGCAGGGAGCCATGAGATTCCCTGGATGAATCCTGGGCCAATCACCTTCTCTTCTTAGCCTAGCCTACCTCACAGGGTTGTTGTGAAGATAAACCAGGCACTCAGAAGAACAAACAACTTGAGATCGCTGGAGAAAAGGTGGAATATGAATATAACAAAAATAAATAAATAATAGCCAACAAACAGGCAGGTGAGGTCAGAGGCAAAAAAAAAATACAAAATATACAAATACAATTTCATGCTCTTACTGCCATTTACTAAATGGTGGCAGGGCACTTCAACCTTTTAAAAAGGGGAAAATGCTGTGCAAAAGCCATGATGACACAAGGAAGAGTACGCGGCCATTTAAGGAAACCCAGAAGGCTTTGAGTGCCAGCACGGTGTTGTCATTTGAGATTGGACTACAACCCCAGAGACCAAGGCTCAGATCTTCACTTGGTCACAGAAACCCACTGGATTCCTTGGGCGCATCCCATACTCTCAGCCCCAGAAAACCCTATGAACTTGAGGGCACACAAGAACAACAGAAGGCTATGCAAGAGCCAGTGTGATGAAGCAGTTTGAGCTTTAGACTATGACCCTGGAAGACCAGCATTCAATTCTCTGCTCAATTCCCACTGGGTGACCTTGGGTGCATCATCCACTCCCAGCCCCACAAAGCCCCTTGGGGGTCGCCATAAGTTGGAAACAACTTGAAGGCACACAACAATAACAGCAGCAAAAACAACAAGGCTATGTTGTGCCCCCTGGAGGGCCAGCTCTTGTTGCAGGGCCTGGGATTTCCCACACCATCCAAGATTCAGACCATGATGTGGGAATTACATGCCCTATGGAGCACAAACCTCTGACAACTCAAGGAGATTCTGAACCAGCTTGAGGAGGCTCCCTTCGGCATGTGTAGCTGACCTTTAAGGGTTAAAGAAGGAGGGACAAAAGCAACCAGTGACAACCCTTAACATCACCTTTATCCTTCTACTGTCTGTACACACACACACATACAAACACACACAAAGCCTGAAAGGCTTACCGCTGCGCAAAAGAAGCCACAACCGGGGCAGCACTGATGTTTCACCATCCTGCCTCTGTGATCCTCGCACAGCACCAAGAGCTGGACTTTGTTAGACGGGCGCATCAGCTCGTATTTCAGCACGCGGTTTGTGCATCGGCTCAGCTGGAAAAGGAAAGGAAAGGAAAATACCGTTCTTGGAGAAAGACTACGAGAGAGAGGGAGGGAACGGAGGGGAAGACCTTCTGCCACTTCTGTGCACACTGAGAGCAATTTCACACACTGCCTCGGAACACACGGCGGTCTTCTCGGAGCCATTCGAATGCACACCCAGCAGCCTCGGGTAACTGACAAAATGCTTTCCCCTTCAATGCTGCAGCTTCAGCAAAGCAAAAACACACACCTTTAGAACCATAGACACAGATCAAGTGAGAGTCATATCTGGGTATCTTCCTCAGCCAAATGACAGAATATGGGTGCACTCAAACGGAAATACTTCAGAAGGGACGGAGGAGAGAAGAAGGATGCTTTCTCCTCAAACAAAATTCATCCACTCCTGGTTTTGCAAAGACAAGGCCACCTCCTGGCTCCTTTCTCCAAAGGCTAGACCTCCAGTGCCCACATGAAAACTGGGTTTAGAGGAATCCTTTGCTCTTTGGCACAAACTTCCACACCCATGTCCTTCCTCAAGTCCTGCCCTGGAAGCCTGCTGCTGTGCCTTGTTTTTGGCCACACCAAGGAAACTAGACATTTGCTTCACACACACACGTGTGTGTGTACATCAGAGCTGTTCTCTGCATTTGATGCCTGGCAGCTGACTGTGTGAACTTAAATGGAGAGCAATGAATCTGAGAAGACACCATATCGAAATACTGGTGGCATCCCTGTCTGCAAGAGCACACACAACCAAGTCATGGCTTGATGTTGCCACCACTGATTCCCACGTGCAGATCAACCCTACGATGACTCATCCACACCACTTTACTACCTAACCATGACTATCTTGCTCTGACACCAGGCAGGGATCCACACACAGCCTTACAAAACAAGGCAGGGTGTTTTTCCACCCACTGTCTTGACACTCAAAAAGAAGTCTGGTTTTAAACAGAATACAGCTAAGGCAACTACAAACTACACTTGATCTTAGCCAAAAGGCAACTAAAAATACTAATAATTAAAAAGTTAAAAAGCTTCCACTCAAGGTTCCAAAACCAAAACCAAAAAGAAATTTCTTTCCTTTTTTCCCCCCTTCTGCTAAGTAGGTAAAAACCACAAGGGTCTGGCCATCACCCACAAGGGTAAGGAGTTAAGCAGATATACAAAAAATACAAAAAAGCACCCAGTCTGATTTTTTTTTCTTTTTGACCTTGTGTTGTCATCCCGAAGAAACGCCACGCAATTCCTCTGGCAGGAAAAAAATCTTCCAGTTATCTCCTGACCACAGGCACTCATTAGAGCTTGGCTGGTCCAGCAGTGGCTAATTGGAAAGCTACGGCAGCCGGCTTAAAACGGAATCTGTCGCAGCATCAGAGAACTTCACTGGGCGACAGAACAGCTAGCGGGAGTGTCCTGACAGAGGGGTGGCAGCAGAGGCGGCACCAGGAGGGAAGGAGAGAGAGAAGGGAGGTAAAGAGAAGGAGAGAAGAGGACAAGACATAGGATCAGGGGTCGAGGAAAGCTGGAGGAGGGGACAGGGGAGTGACCTCAAAGAGCAGATGGCTGAAACATGTCCTGGGGCCATAACATCTGTGTTGGAAAAAACAATAGCACATCCCTATTCCCAACACACACACACAGAACAAAGCAAGCAAACACACACAAGAGGAGATGCATTCATTTTCAGCAATGACCTCCCCAAGTTTGTGATACTTCATGGACCATTCCCCCCTCTCCCCCTGGTTACTAATCTGCCGTTAATGCCGTAACTGCTTTCCCACTTTGGTCCTCTCCCTTAATAACTAATCCATTAATTATCCCCTTGTTCCCTGAACCATTTTTTCCCCCTACAGTTCGTACGAGCCTTTGAGCTCTTCAGCGGAGGCCTCTGTTCTGTGTCCCACCATTCCTGCAAGTGTGTATACATCATGGCCTTCTCTTCTGCAGGACTTTGGATATGGAAGCCCCTCCAAAAAAAAGTGGAGTGGGTTTCAGCCTTATCAGGCTTCCAACGAGCACTCAAAATTGTGTTTTCGTCAGGGCTTTGGCTTTTAAAACTACTTTTAGCCTTTCTTTTTTTAAAAAAAAAAGAATGCTCTTTTATTATATTGTAATGTTACTGAACGTCACTTTGAGGGCTTTGGAAGACAGAAAAGACTTCTTTTATTTATAAATATAGTTGATGGAAACATAAGAGAGGGCCTTCTGCGCGGCTGCCCCTCGACTCTCAAACTCCCTTCCCCGGGAGGCCAGACTGGCCCCCTCCTTGCTGTCCTTCCGGCAGCAGTTTTTAAGTCAGGCAGGCATTTTAATGCAGAAAGTTTTTAAAGAACAGACTAGGGGGTATCTTAATGTTTTAATTTTAATTGCTTCTTTTAATCTCTTTTATAGTTTAATTCTGTTTTAATATGTATTAATTATATGTTTTTAAACTGTGTTGTTTTAATATGCAAGCTGCTTTGAGGCCCAATGCTGGGCAAAATGGGGGATACAAACTGATGACGATGACTTGCATGGACAAATGGATGGATGTCTTCTATTTTCCTTCTCTGTAGATCATCACTAGAGGCTATAGCATGAAAAAGTTAATTTTCTGGACTACAACTCCCACAATCCCTCAGCCAGTATGGGCAGTGGCCATACCAGTTCACAAATTCTGGGAGAGTAACTTTTCCAAACTCTGATATAGAATCAGATTGAAGTGCCTTCTTGCACCCGGGATCTCCTTTCTCGCCACTGAGCTCCTCGCATCAAAATATGAGCCAGGGAACAACAACTACGAAACAGGGACTCTCAAAACATTATCCGCAGCTGTGATGAGCAAGGAAACGGAGGGGCAGTTCCAAGGGAAAAATGCCAATAAAATCCTTCCTGAACTGTACAGGACAAGGCACACCATACAGCTGCTTCACTGAAATCAGATCCTACATTCGTCCCAAACACAGCACAAAACCTCTCTACAGTTTTGGAGAAAAGGTTTAAGGAAGGTGCCCATTGCTTTGTGCCCCAATTCCAGGAAAGATTCTGCCACCATGACTGAAGGTGGGAAGGAAGACAAAAGCATATCATGTTCACCAAAAAGATTGACTACGATGCCCACCATGGTAAATGTTAATTCTGTGAGCTCCTGCCAACGGGTACCACCAAGCAGGTGGTCTGGGCAAACTTCAAGCTTAAAAGATCTATTTCACTCTTTTTCACTAGAACCCCTAAGATCCTTTTGGCCAGAGCCTGGTTCAAAAGACATACATTTAGAACAAAAGAATTCCAAGCCCAAGAATGTGTTGTGTGTACCAGAGCTGAACAGTATTCACAGTCCCTTCTGCCTGAAAACGCTCTCTTGTATTCCTCAAACTTTCTTCATTCCAGCATCTTAATTCAGGGTGCCAAGTGAGTGCTATTGTTCACCATCGGGGAGCCAGAAATCTCTGCCGGTCTTCCACAAATCACCCAGGGGCTTAGCAACAGATGCACATCCACCTTGTTCTGCCCACCCCTGGGACTTATGATGAACAACACGAAGGCGGTCGGGTTGAGAAGGAAAATCACGTTACCTCCTTGTCAACACTCTCTGTCGCCATGCACTGGTTGTTGGCTAGTGTGGTGATCTCTCGGCTTTTGGGAGTCTCCATTCGACAGCTACAGAGAGGGACTTCCTGAAGGCTGTCGGCTTCCACTGTTCTGGGACCGTTGGAAAGCCCTGCAGGAAAAGGAGAAGAAAAGAAAGCTGATTGTTCGTTCTGCAGAAGTATGGGCTAGCGGAGTGGAAAGAGAAAGAAGCCCACCTGTGGCAAGGTAAGAATGACATTCTCGCCAAGAGGTTGCAGAGCTTTCCCAAGGAGGCCTTTTGGAAAAGGAGTACAAAAATCATTGACACTGGACCAGCCTAGTAAACTCGGTGCACAGAAATGTTATTTTCTGTTACTCTGACTCCCAGACTCCTCCAGCAGCCAAGCTGGCTGGGGAATTTGGGAAACTGTAGTCCAAAAAAAGTATCTTTTGTAAGCTGTAAACGTTTAAAAAAAAAAAAAAACCCCAGGAAGGCTGTGTTGGAATGCTTGCTATTTGGACAATCTTATACAAACAAAGGCTATGCAAAGCACTTGCTTCACCCATCTCTGCACAGGGACAGCGTCTACGGCCCTCCTCCAGTTTTACAAGACAGAGAGGATATGAAACTCAATGAAAGAATTATTCTCACAATGCTCATCACCGGAATAATAAAATCACTTTGGAGCCAATGAGCAATGAATCTGGAAATTAAAGAAAGGCAGGGTGTTGAGAGACCCATATTTACAGAAAAAGACAAGGCTGAAAGCCCAGCCGAACCTTCTATCTGCAAAGCATGGGCACCGCAGGGGGACTTATATATACAGACATATATGCAAGCTGCACACTGTGGATCTCTATGCATTCTCCTTGGGGCAGTCGCACAACCTTCCTAAGAGAAACCAGGCCTGGAAATAGCTCACGCTTCCTATTTCCTCATGCCCACCAAGAGGGTAGGTTGCAACCATCACAGTACTACCTCTTCCTCCATGTATTTCTGGCCAGCTATGCCAAGTACTAATCAGCCAGCCGTTGTGTCTGTTCTCTCTCCAGCCCTGGCAAGATTTCCAATGAAAAAGGACAAGGAGGAAGAAGAAGGGAATAGCTTTGAAACACTAAACTAAACTAAAACAGACGGAGCGAGAGAGAGAATAAACGGTTAAATGGATAAAAATGGCAAGCTTTTGGATTTTAAAAAATTATTATTATTTACAAAATCCTGTCTGAAGTATGGAAGGTTAAGCAAAAAATAATAATAACAATAATCAGGAATTCAGAGTTGGACGATGAGAAAAATGTTGGGAAAATATAAACTCAGAGCCAACTATGCATGGAAAAAAAGAAGGGGTGGAAACTAAAGGAAAGCAGAGCCTGTCTCGAGGCTCACAAACTCAACCTTAACTCCTGTCGTGTAGCTAAGTATAAACAAACACACCCTTTCAGAGTCTTTATTGTGTTAAAAATTTTAAAAGGTCCACCTGCCCCAAGTTCCATCATATTTCTACTTTTCTCTATACGCTCTTCCAGATCTGAGTGCAACTGGTTCCAACCTGGTGCCTGTCCACCTTCACCTTGCAAAATTTTTATATTTCAACTCCCATCGTTCCCAAGCTAACAAAGCTGGCAATCAAGAATCTTGGGAGGTGTTGTCTAAAAATTCTGGAGCATACCAGAGAACAATTCTGCAGTTTTAGCAAAATGAACTTCCTTTCTTTCCCTCCTCCTCCTTCTTTTAACCAGAGTCAAGAACTAGAGCTAGATCTGGTGTCTGGACTCAACTGTGTCCAGTTGGCCGATTCAGAAAACCCCCAACTGTTTCAGAAAACCCCCAGCTAGACGGCCTCCATCATTTCCTAAAGCAGACACGCAGCAGATGCCACTTGAAATCAATGCACTAGCCATAACACTGGTGCCAATGCAGTTCTTGAGATCAATGCTCTTTCTCTCATCTAGCTTCTCTCCAGAGGTAAAAGCCATGGGGGAGGAGAAGCGAAAGAGGTACTTAGTGGGAGGATAAATTCCTCCAAATCACTTTCCAATAAGTCCTCAGGCAGCCAGGGGCAGCTCATCGTTAAATAGGAGAGTTTGCTCACTGTAGCACAGCCTAGCTGGATGAACGCTTCCCAAGCACAAACCAGAAGCAATATTACTCCATGCAGCGGATCCAAGTGGAATCCTGTATGCAGCCTTGAGTTCATGTAAGCACAAGACCAAGGCATTCTGGCAGGAGCGGGCAGGAATGGTACACAGATCTTAGACAGCATTGTCCTTGGGCTTGATGACAATGGATCCACACCAAGCAAAGTTGTCAGCATTCTCCACCTGCTTTTACAGACCCGGCCTCGGACCTGCACCGGCTTTTCTGCCACCTTCAACTTGCCTAAAGAAGCCCCAAGGATATTTGAGCACGTGTCTTTGTCCAAGAATGAGTGGGAAAGCTGAAAGTGGAAGGGAAAAATGTGGATATCTGGGGGAAGTGATGCGGAAAGGAAATAGACAGATGATAGAGAGAGAGAAAGACAGACAGACAGACAGCTAGACAAGCAGACAAGTGGAGAAGGCAGGAAATACTGACCACCCAAAAGGTCTCAAAGAAACACGCAGTGCCTGGAAGTGTTCTAACCCTCAATACTCAACAGAATATTCCCACCAGATGAATACAGAAGCTGTTGCATTCCTTTCATCGCCTCCCCTGCCTCACCCACCAGACTGGGCCAAGCGATCCCTTAGCTCTCCCTTCTTGCTGGTCTCTCCATCTCATCCACTTGTGCCTTCCCAGTCCCAATTCTTTCAGCAACGCCCGGCCTCTTCCCGTTCTCCTATTAGCAGCCACCAGGGGGCATCATCTTAATACAGAGAAATGAATCCAAGGAAACAAAGAACCAAAATGGTACATGGCCATATTTAGAAAGCTGACACTCACCTTCTGATTGCGAAGATAGAATTCCTTTTACCCGGAGATCCAAGGAATCCAGAGACACCTCCATGTATTCCATGTTGCTCTCCTGCCTGGCTCCTTCTCCGCTCCCCAAAGGTGGCTTATAGGCTTCAGAACCTGGGTTGAAAAGACATCCACATATTTAGAGAGCCAGAGAAAGAACTATGCATGTATGTGTACGTGTTTCTCCCTCTCTCCCTCTCTCTATAAGGCCACATTCATCTCTGAGCAGACAATATGCAGGCTACAATGCTGAGGGATGTGTAAATACAGATGCAGAGAGCATAATTAAAAGACAACAGCTGGGCCAAATGATCTTTGAGCCCTCTTTCCCCTTCTGTGACTGGATCAAGCAGGTTTCCACCCTCTCTTAAAGAGATTTTTTTTAAAAAAAAAAGGTGCCAGCCACCACTACCACCACCAGCAGGAACACAATTGGAAGAAGTCCTCCCTTTCAGACACATCTGTCTGCAGCTCCACTGCATTAGCAACAGAAATGTACATGGCATGGGGAAGGAAAGAAGGAAGGAAAAACTAGGAACCTCTTCCCCGCCCTTACCCGGATGCAAAAGACTTGAGATTCCCCAGCAAAGCTAAAGAGACCAATAAGGTAGGAGGAAATGGAGAGGGCAGCAGGACCACCTGGCTCAATGCAGAAGGAAGGGGGAAGTGCCAATCGCAACTCTTCACTGAGCAAGGCGGTGTCTTGCTAATGAAAACTAATGTATGAATCTCTAACAGGGATTAGTTCATGCGTCTTGGCTGTTTGCATGTCACCACCACCCTTGCACACAAGCTTCATTCGTTCCCTCCTGTCAAGACTCCTCATTTTTTTGTGTGCTTTTGCAGCCCAGAAGGAAACTAACTGCATCTAAGGCCAGCAAGGTGATTAAAAATCCTACTGGATCTCAAATCACCTCACCAGTCATGAACCCAATTCTTTGTTTTCACGGTACCCCTACAAGCCAATCGCAGCAAAGGAAGGAAACCCCTTGGGATGGCTTCAGGTGACCAAGCACAGGCCTAAGAGTCAGAATGTGTTTTTTGGGGAGCACCAGGAACAGTGGGGAGGGAGGGCAGCCCTTTTAGCCCAAGGCCAAGCAAGAGAGAAATGAAAGTGGCTGCAGAGAACTCTTATCGAGGGAAAGAAAGCCCAAAGCTATCTGCTTAGAACACAAAGACCACTATGAAATTCTCTACAATAAAGAGGTGCTACTTCTGGTCTACAGAAGATGCACACTCTTCTATCCAGCCCTCCAGCAGGGATGGACAACTGGGGTTGTCCAATTGTTGGCCATTTTCCTAAAACCCATCAGCCCCAAGAAGCAATAGCAACCATCAGATGACAGAAGCTGCACTCCAACAATATCTGGAAGGCCAAAGGCTGCCCTTCCTCATTCTGAAGGATGGAAACACAGAGGTGCTAACAGTTCTTCAGAGCCTGGGAAAGGAAGGTCCAAGCAACCTGTTGGCCAAAGTTTAGAAACGCTGCAGTTGAACAAAGCAGAGACTCCAAAGTCTTGATCTCTGCATCATGCCTAAAGATCCACTTTTACTGGAGTGGAAGAACAAGAGGACAAGGGTGCAGATAAGTCTTAGTTTATGTTTCCCAAACTAGACACTTCTCTGCTCTCTTGGTTGAAAACACAGAAGGGGGAAAAAGGAGGTGCTGAAGCTGTCCCCAGGAACTCAGTTCTGGATTCTTATCCAGTAGGCCAAATGAAGAAACAAAGGACATTGGAAAAGGAATTACAAAGCAGCTGAGACCCTCAACACAGTGAGCGGCAGCCTTCTGCAATCAAAGTGTTGTCAGACAACAATGCCTATCATCCCTGATCACTGACCAGGGCTGATGGGAGCTGGAGCACAACAAGAGCTGGACAACACCAAGGCTGCTCCACCTCACCTTGAGGTTTCTACAGAACAAAGACCAAAGAGGGGAGACGGGAGACAAGCCTGATTTTATTACCTAATGCACCACCTTGTTTCTTTTTACTTCTCCGCCTTCTTTTCCGGGTGGGTTTCAACCACGGGCTCTCCGTCTTCCCTTTCCTCTTCATCATCTTTTTCTTGAGGCTGGATTCTGAACTCTGCAAAACCACAGGAGCCATCGGCTTCAGGAAACAGGGGACCTGACCCTTGGTTACACACCATGGGCGACTGCGGCCCCTTTGGTTGCCCAAGGTGGAAGCACACCTGACGTTTCGCAGCACAGCCGCTCTGTGAAACACCACGAAATTAAGACACTGCAGGACAAAGACTTATCAGCAGGGAGGTACCAAAAAGGTCTGAAAGCATGGAGAGAGGAAAAATCCACCTCCCCATCCTCTTCTTTTGAGTTATGTTAGTGGTTCCAAACTTTGCTCCTCCTGATGCTTTGGACTTCAGTTCTCAGGGTTCCTAACTGTTGGCTAGGCTGGTTTGGGTTTTGGGAGTTGGAAGTCCAAAATACCCAGGGAACCAAAGTTTGGGAACAACTGGAATATGCCTTTCCCCACAGCCAAGTCCAAGCGTAAGAAATTAAGAATAAAGACTGTCATCCCTCCCTTACCAGTCAAGCTTAATTGAATATATATTGCTTTGCAAGCAACTTTGTCTAATCCCTCTACTTAGTACATTATTATTAACATACAATGCAACCATGCTAGTCAGTGCAACCATTCAGTATGAAAATATTTCATCACCAGCTACTTATTTGCTTTTTTTATATATATATAAATTTTCTGACCCACCCTTTGATCCATACAGGCTCCTGTAGGACAATTCACACACACACAAAAAAAATCATAAAAAAAAAAGACAAGCAGAAACGCACATATACAAAATCAAATGCACACAACGAATTAAACAACCAGTTAGCAAGTTAAAAGGGCCAGACTGAGAACAGTTGAGATGCAAACAAGACACAGAATGGCCACAGAGGGGGCTCCTATGGGAAGAAAGTCGAGTCCTGCAGAGTTTTGGTTGTTCCATGAGGTGGTAAATTCCTCCCCTGAAACACTCCAGAAAATATATACGCGGGTTTTAGTTGGACTTATACCTGTACATGTCATGAACAGGATGCCAGTTACTGCTGTCATTGGTGGATCTGGTAACAAAGCATAATGCCCTGGTACATGAGCGCTAGCCACAGTTCCTGGAAATGACGCTACCTCTGCTCAGTAACAATGACCTGAACAAAGCTGGTCCAAAACATCTGCCACCTGAGAAGCTGGTGTGAAACTTAACCTTCAGGCTGGGATCTACCAAGCCCTGTACAGCTTGGGTCCAAGCAATCAGAAGCACCGTCTTCTCCCACACAAGCCTGCTCAGGTTTTGAGATCTTTCTGGAGAGGTCTTTGTCTCAGCTTGATCAACCTCCCAGGCATGTTTTGTGGAAATGGAAGCAAAGGTAGATAACACTAGGCTTTCGAACACCTTCCCTAGGAATGTTAGACCAGCCCTCTCACTGTCCATCAGCAGGTGAAGATGCCCTTATAGGAGAAGACTATTTATTGGGAAAGAACTTTCAACTGTGTGTTGTACCACTTCCTCTTCTTGCCATCTGAATGTCCACATTTAAAGACGTTTATGGTTCTACAGGCAAGCAGGGATCCAATGGGCTTGCTCAATTTGCCAATAAATCAAATCAAATCTCCCCATTTTAACACTACCAAAAAGATACAGATTCCCCCTCTTCCCCCAAAAAACATCTTTATCATATCCAATCAGATTGGAAATTGAGAGATTTACACCCAATTTAAGCCTATCACAAAGAGTATCCTATAATCACATCTGGGAAATGTTACAGGCGAGGCTGAACCAACAAAAAGAAAATCCCAGTCATCTGTCAGCTGACATTTTGGAAAGAAGACAGATGCCAAGTCATAGGAACTTGAGCTCTAGCTGCTGTGTTATTAGTCATCAAGTTGGCTTTGACTCTACAAATGAAACACCTCGAAGAGATCCTGGTATTACCAGACCTGCTGGGGTCTTGCAAACTGTGCCATGGTTTCTTGGACTGAGCCAATCCACCTGTATTACAATCTTCCTCTTCAACTCTATCAAGCATTATTGCACTTTCCATTGAGAAAGATGGAGATGAAGAAGGAGAATAAGGAGGAAGAAAAGATGGAGAAGAAGGAGATGGAGAAGAAGGAGGAGATGGAGATGAAGAAGGAGAATAAGGAGGAAGAAAAGATGGAGAAGGAGGAGATGGAGAAGAAGGAGAATAAGGAGGAAGAAAAGATGGAGAAGAAGGAGATGGAGAAGAAGGAGGAGATGGAGATGAAGAAGGAGAATAAGGAGGAAGAAAAGATGGAGAAGGAGGAGATGGAGGAGAAGGACAAGATGGAGATGAAGGAGAATAAGGAGGAAAAAAAGATGGAGAAGGAGGAGGAGGAGGAGGAGATGGAGATAAGAGATGAAGAAGGAGAATAAGGAGGAAGACAAGATGGAGGAGGAGGAGGAGATAAGAGACAAAGAAGGAGAGTAAGGAGGAAGAAAAATGGAGGAGGAGGAGATGGAGATGAAAAAGAAGATAAAGATGAAGAAGGAGAATAAGTAGGAAGAAAAAATGGAGAAGGAGAAGGGAGGGTTTTCACTCCAAGAAGGTGCTGAAGCTGGGCATACAACATGATACGGTTTTCAACTACATTTCCTGGCAGCTTCGAGGAGATTTCTTCATTTTTCTTAATGTTAAAGAAACGGCCAGGAGTGTGAATCCAAAAACAAGAGAGAGGGCTTCCTGTGGCCTGTTGGCTGTTTGCTCCCCACCACTCACTGTACTGGGAACATTCATCAGCTCCTCAATGCTAGTCTGTGGAATTTATGTTTGTCTAGGCCAAATAAAACTGTCCTCTCTGCTTGATGGAAGATAAGCCATGAGGAAAGCCCACGGAAGACCCTCAGAAAATGAGAACCCACCTCAATAAAAGACCCATACTTTGTTCACATCAACCCAAGCTCATCTGGTGGTGGAACACAGAATGAGGGTCTCAAACAATGAGGACAAATAGCATTAGATTCACATGGAAGCAGGTATTCCTTTAGACATTACGGCTCCCAAGATTCACAAACCATGAAGAACACCTGGCAGGTTAGACAGATGGCAAACTGAGAAGTAAGAACGAAAGTCAAGGCAGAGTATGAGTGTGTGGACTACCGAGTCTGCAAAACCCTAACTCTGAGGTTCACAACCCTTGCTGTAAAACTGAACAGGGACTGTATTCAGATGCAATGCCTTTTAGGCTTCAAGTTTGTTATGCAGAACTGCAACTAAGCTCAACTCATGCACTCCTTCTTTCTCTCTCTCCTCACATGTTCAGCAGATACTTCCTAGCTTGATCAAACCCTCATCTTACAGTTCCCTCCAAAGCAGCAGACTATGGTTTGGGCAAGTCCTCTAAACCAGGATAGCAGCCCAGGATCAAACTGAGGTTTCTTTGCAACTCTGATTTTGAAGAGTCTCGTTTAAATTACAGTTTGCCAGTCCGGTTCCAATGGCAAACTATTGTGATATCAAACCATAAAATCAACCCTCAGCAGCAGTCCAGAGAAGTTTATGCCAAGTACATTTTGTCAGTCTTGCAGGTGCTATAAGACTTTTTGTCCTTCTTCTTTAACTCATAGAATTTTCCTTTCCAATTCTCCATTCCATGAAGACGAGAACTATGTCTGAATGCACCTAGTGCTTTAGAAATCTTATTATGAGAATACCAGAGTAATTTTTTAACAGCTCAGTTTTTCTGCAATTCAGAGAGAAATACAAAATGTCCCAGCACTGAAATTCTACTGCAAAACAAATGTAATTATTATTTTCCATGAATGGATTTGGTAATATATCAGTGTGCATGTATGTAAGACCAGTGACTCATTTCAAAAAACAGACCACCAACCAAAATGCCTTTAAGACCATGTAATAAAATATCTTAACAGTTGCATCTCTTAAGACCTACTACGATTGTTAGCTCTAGCTTATCATTTGTTTATAACTCATGTTTCTGACATTGCTTTTTTTTAAAAAAATGTTTTTTCCTTACTAGCCAGCTCATCATAACAAATTCCTGCCTTTTGACCATTCAGAGATGGGTCAATGCAATTTGTCAAGGAAAAAAAAATATGATTAAAGGCTAAAGCTCCCATCTTATACATTAGAAGAGGGCATCATCCCATCCTCTAGATGTTTTGGACTGCAGTTCCCAGCATTCCTCACTATCAGCTATGCTGGCCAAGGCTGCTGAGAGCTGTAGTCTAGCAACATTTGCAGGGCTGCATGATTTCTACCCCATTGTACATATTTAAACTGGGAATAAGCCTCATTAAAATCAATGGGATTTCCATCTGGATAGCTACATAAGATTGTACTGCAAACCTAGCAATTTTGTCCATACTTTTTCTGGAAGTAAACCCTTCTGAGAACAATGGGATAAATATCCATACCCTTGCAGCGTTGGCTTGCAATCCTATACCCACCCATGAGAAACTTCCACTGAACTCAGAGGGAGTTCCTTCTGAGTAAATATGCACAGGACTGCCCTGTGAAAATCTTACTCAATGATAAGCTGTGTCTCTTACTGGGAGACGCATATACATGTATACATACATACCTCTGTTCCACCTCTGCAAAAAAGTACTCCTGAGGATACCCAGGTAAAGCAACTCGCCCAATGCAAGCCAAGAAGCTCCACAGCAAAGCAAGGATTTGACTTTGGGTCCTCTACTTTTACAACCACTTTACGTCTTATGGGTTCTGGTACAGAACCCGTCCCCTAAGTTTAAGTCATCAAAGAAGAAAGGTGAACAAGGAAGAATGACTAGAGTAAAGCCCAAGGTTGGATTTGAAGATTTGTGAAAAAGAAATGGCCTTGGAGGAGTAGTGGGCAGGGGGTGTTTCTGTTTGCATGCATGGGAGGGGGGACAGGATATGTGTCTGTGTGAAAAAATATATGCGTGTATAAGTACTTTATATGCGAAAGAGGGAGATGCATGTGCGGAGAGAAAAGAGGAAAGGTATGTATGGGTGCACATGGGTCAGAGCTTAGAAAAATCACTTTTTCAACTACATCGAAAGGAGACTGACAATCTGGAAGTGGTCCAGAGGAGGGCAACTAAAATGGTAACAGGTCTTGAGACCATGCCCTGTGAGGAGAGGCATAGGGAGTTGGGTATATTTAGCCTGGAGAAAAAAAGGTTAAGAGGTGACATGATAGCCACATTTAAATATCTGAAGGGATGTCATATGGAGGATGGAGTAAGCCTGTTTTCTGCCACTCCACAGACTAGCGCATGGAGTAATAAATTTAAGCAACAAGAAAAGAGATTCCATCTAAAAATTAGGAAGAACTTCCTGACAGTAAGAGCAGTTCAACAGGGGAGTACACTGCCTGGGAGTCTCTTTCTTGGGAGGTTTTTAAACAGAGGCTGGAAGGCCATCTGTCAGAAACACTTTAACGGTGTTTTCCTGCACAGCAAAATGAGGTTGGACTCAACAGCCCTTGTGGTCAATTCCAACCCTATAATTCTCCATCTCCAGAATCCATCACCAGCTGGAGACTCTAGGAGTCCAAGGAATAACTTTTCCAAGCTCTAGTAAATCTGGGAATGAGGTGTGCTTGCTTGTTTGTAAAATAGAGAAAGAGAAAGAGAGCAAGAGGAGATGTACTGTGTTTCCTTGTAGGCCCTGGCACCTTACCTCCTACACCAGGGATGCTCTGTCTCTCCTACTAATCTGCCTAAGTGCTGCAGCATAAGGGCATCATATCGGCCACAGTGAGCTGCCACTACCCATATTAGCCAAGGGTGGGGAATCTCTTTCAGCCCAATGGCTGAATTTAAGAGCAGATACCTTTTCGGGGGGGGGCAATTTCCAGTGGTGGGTAGTGCCTGAGACAAACAGGGTGGAACAAAAAAAAATAATCCCACCTGTTTGGGTTTAGAGCTCTTGCTGTCAATAACCAGGCCTTAGGAGAGGCAGTGAAAATGGAGGGCACAGAAGCTGGTATCATAATACAAGTTCCGCCCACTTATCCGACAGATTAGGGACCGGAGCACTGCCAGAAAATGGAACGGGTTGCAAAATGGATGAAGGACTTAACAGAGGCTCACTGGGGACTGTTCCCCACTTGCAAAGTCTCCAAGCCAGCTTGACACCCTTTTCCTCCCTTCCTTAGCTCACTTTGCAAGCAGCACATGTGTGTGAGCGGTTCCAAGTGAACCTCTGTAGCCAAGAAGAACGGATGAAAGGTCAGAACCCCTGTCTAATTAATGGAACTTGGAGTCAAAAGAGAGAGTACAGGGCATCAAAAGGTGGGGGCTTCCTGTGTTATAAAGGAAGAAGGCATGGCTACCTGGGGCAGCCCTGAGGGCCAAACTGGGACTGTACGAGGGATGGATTTTACCCTCCCCTGGGCAACAGACGTTCCCCATCCTTGGCATAAGTCAGTCCTGGCAAACTAAGGCCTCTAAAGGGCTTGCCCATCGGTCTGAGCAGAGTGTCTCTAACAGCAGTAGCAGAAACAGCAGTAGCAGCAACAGCAGACTCCTGGTGCCTTGCCTTGCCTCCTGCAGAACTTGGCCCTGGACAATGTCTGTCTGGACTACATCCCTGCTTCTGTTCTGCCTCTTCCGGCCTTTCCTGTCTGGACCACGCCCTTGTCTTGGCACCTGGCAACCAAGAGCAGACCCCTGCTGAGGCCTGACAAGAAAGCAATAAACTTTCATTGTAAACAGAAATTATTTCCGATGCAAAAGTCAGCACAGCTTTGCTTGAAAGAAAAAAAAAGGGGGGGGAGGCATAAAAGCACAACAATTTGGTGGTAAGCCTCAAGTTTACAAGGGGCAGGGTGGGGAAAATGGAACACACAAGCTGCGCGCCAGTCATTTTTAAGGCCCTTGCAGCCGGGAGTTTAGTCAAGAGCAGGCCCGGAATGTGCAGCCGCCTTTCACCATCGCTCTTGCTTGCGTGCACAAAGGGGAAGGCAGGAGAAGGTCTCCGAAGGCACAACTCACCAAATCAGACTCATCACCGTCTTCCTCCTCCTCCGCAGATTCTCCAGAATCTTGATCTTCCTCCGATTCTCCGTCGACCATCTGCAACAGGCAGAGAAAAACCAACATTGACAAACAGAAAGCTGGCATCTGCTTAATAAACACACACGTCTGGGCAGGCTGTCTGCATCAGCTCTATCTTCCTTAATGGAAGAGAAAAATCCTCCCCAATGCCTGATCCTTTTAACTGAATATATCAGAGATCTGAACCCAAGACATGGTTCATGGGGCCACATCAACAACTCTGCCTTGCCTTTCCACCTCCCTGACCTCCACTTGTACGCCTAAAGCTAGAAGTGTCTCCAGAATCTTAAGCCACCAGCCCACAAAAATCACCTTTCCGGCACTGCTAGCATCTGCGTTCCCTTCTTTAGCCGTTCGGTTGTCTTCCGCTGGAAAAGTGGCCGGGTGGTCTGTTCCACGCTCGTCGTCATCTTCCAGTTCATCTGAGTCCTCTTCTTCAGAGTCTACGTCTAATCTTTCTCCATTCACATGAGGGCTGGCATCACCCTTTTCATCCTGAATACAGACAAACCATAGGTCAGCATCCACAACCTGTAGGCACATCTTCCTCATCGGACATCTAGACTGTTCCTAGAAACATCAGAAGCCATTTCTACTACTATTATTACTGTTGGTGATTTACAGTCTACCTTTCCCCCTAAAAACTGATATTTAGTTCGTTAGGGAAAACAAAAAATTGAGGAGAAGACAGATGGATTGAAGGTACTAGTAATACAGTCCTCCCTCCACATTCACGGGTTTGACCTTTGCGAATTTGGTTATTTGTGGGACACATGCATGTCTCCCCCCTTCTCTTCCTCTCATTCCCTTGCATTCTTCACCATAAGCTTGTGAGGCTTAAAATGGATGTGTTTTTTTTTCCTTCTGGGTGAGCAAAGCCCCCTCCCACTGCTGAAGTCATGCCCTCTCTGCCCCCTGGCTGCACATTCTGCTGTGTAATGGCCAGTGACTGGCCAGGTGCTCCCTTTGCACCTATCCCTCCTTTTTCAAGACAGCAACTGGAAGCAGCTAGAACACCATGACCCTTCTCTGTCTGAGGGGAAAGTACTAGTAGGTCCTTTACCATTTCTTTTTCCACCCCCTGCAAATATCAGGGCCAGAGACAAAGGGAGGGGGAAGCTTTGGAGGGGAGTAGAAGGAGTAACTGGGGGCTGCACTTATCTGCAGTTTTTCTAATTTCGTGAATATGGAGGGGCCATTGTACAAATAACGATTCTATTTATGTTAATATAGCATCTATATTATCGAATAAATGTGACGGAGAATTCTGCTACAAATGGTCTATCATTACTGTTGTGTTTTATAGAAATATTTTTCTGAGTCTTCTCTGTGCTTCTGCATCCGTGGTTGCCAGGGGCCACCTTCCACCCACCCACTAGGCCCACCTCTCCTCCCTCACCTTGCCACCTGAATTGGAATGGGTGATGCTCTTGAACATCTCCGTCATCGTCCTCTGCTTCAAAACTTTGGTCTTTTTCTTGGGAACCAAGCTGTAAGTCCCCATTCTTCGTTTCTTCTTGCGAGAGACTGAAGCAGCTGAATTGGAGGCCAAAGAGAAGGTAAATCCAGATTAGGGAGACAGAGCACAAGCATATGTGAAAACTTTCTAGTAGGGGTGCTGGGGGAATCTATGAGATACGTAATAGCCAACAGTTATTGAATTTACCACAAAAAACACCACCCAGTTCTGAATTCAGGTCCTCATTTTTATTCCTTTGAGTTTACTCTTTTAGTTAGAGGTGCATGCAAGGAGACAATAGGAGCACAGAAGATCCGGTTGCTTACTGGTAACTGTGGTTCTTCAAGTGGTCATGTGTGCCATCACACAAAGGGTTTTGCACACTGTGTGAGGCACAGAGACCACAAAGAAGAACAGGTTGCTTACCTGCTACTGTGGTTCTTCAAGTGGTCATCTGTGTCCTCACACAAGGCACAACACCCAATGTGTGAGGCATAGAAACCACAAAGAAGAACCATAGATCTGCACTACAAGTAACAGGAAGCTAAACTACTCTTGGTCCATCTAGTCTAGCAATGTCTACAGGAGGCAAAGGTAAGCAACCTGACACCTACTACAGCTCCACTCAATTCAAGCTCATATGGCCAATGGTCAAGGATTACAGAAGCTGTAAGGTTATCAGGTCACCTAGCCTGCACTCCAATAAATGGCAACAATTGTCCAGGATCTCCATCCCAAGTCTGGGAAAGCTGCTGCTGGTGCTTATCCTGGATGCATTTAATGTTTTATTTTTTCCTAGCATCCTGTGGCTAGATCTAGTTGTATCTTTAGCTTTCCACAGAGTCCAATCATCTGATGTTCTTAAGAACCAAAGCCACCCAAGTACTGATGGAAAGCAAAGACCACAGCCAGGTAAGCCTGCCATGATTTATTCTACTCTGGCAGGGCCCTTCCCTTGTTAAGGAACCTTTGCAGACTTACCTGTTAGTGGCTGAGAATGTCTACTGTAATCTCCCACAATACCCAAGGACGAATCTGCCCCAGGGGCACTGAAGGAAATTAGAATATGACCTAGACTCGCCCAATGTCTGCTACTTAGAATGCCAAGATGGGAAGGGTTCAAAGAGATAGCCAGTATTTAAAAAAGTAAAGCTGGGAGAGGAGAAAACTCCTTGAAAAGTGGGATCAACAGTGGGACGTGAAAGGATGCTGGGCTCTAGCAGCTGCCCAAGAATACTGGCCGCTAACGCCAGCCTCAATATCACATCACATGTTCCTTTTATTAGGTACCACCAGAGATTCCCTGAAACATTTAGAGCTGAACTAGACCCAATGCTAAATGCATAACAAGAAAGCACATCATTTATGTTAATTAACAGGCATGGAAGTGGAGATTTGCATTGGGAAGGCAGAAGGAAAAGTCTGTCTGTTCCTTTTCCCAGGCACTATCTTGGTTAAAAACCTTCCCCTCTTTCACCAGATTGGGAAAAGCTGAGACAATGAATAAACATCAATGTTCAAACACATTTGTTTAAATCATTTACTCAAGTTCTTTATATTCTTATACTCTTTATATTCCTATTCCTCGATATCTGAGAAACACTACTACATCCTTAGATTGCAATCTAAAGATTGAAAGCACATTGTTATCTCAGGCAATTTTCTCCCTCAACTGCTGACTGGGAAAGTCTAAAAGGTCCTAACCTATGCTTTGGCCTACAACTCCCAGAATTCCTGTGTACTGGCAAGGATGATGGGAACTGAAGTCCAAAACACCTGGCAGGTACCAGATTATTTATTCATTCATCCATCCATCTATCCATCCATCCATCCATCCATCCATCCATCCATCCATCCATTCAACTGGTACCCCAATCTTCTCAAAGAACTGGGACTCACAGCAACTTTCAACAAGATTAAATGAAAAGAAACATGGGGTGCCTTCCCTCAAACAAATCCAAGGGGGTATATACCTACCCCCCTCCCTTTTTACCTGTCTGTGATTTTGAGGTGGCCACATAGCTCTGGTTCTGAGGTAGAGATGAATGAAGGCCAGGGATGGGAGGCAACGAGGGAGGCTTTCCAAATTCCAAGATATTTCTGTTGCCGTCTTCCTTGGGTATTTTTGCTTCTTTGGAGTCTTTACTTGAATTCTGAGGAACAGAAATCAAAAACGATGCTTTACGTTTTCCAGCGTCGGGGTAGAGAAAGGATATGTTGAAAAGAACAGTACAGTTGGCCTGCCGCATTTGCAGGTCTGACTTTGATCATTTGCGAATTTCTCCATCCTCTGACCCCCACCTCAAGTGTTTCTTTTAGGGGGAACCTTCCATTTCAGCAGCTCCGATCAGGCCATGCAGCCCTTTAAAAACTCACCTCTGGTCTTCCTCCTCCACCATCAGCCACAGCCTGGCCATATATGGATGTCCCATAGCCCAATTTCTCAGCACCACAAACCCTCTCCTGATGCTCCCCATACCCCCAAAGAAGGAGAAGGGCAAGAGAGAGGAAGTAAGTATAGGGCCACCATACTGACTCACCTCCTTTCCCTGATCTGGTTGGACCCTGGGTGTCTGTTCTCCCCACTAAGCCTCAGCCCCCTTCCCATAGATACGCACACATTTTGATATTTGTGTTTCTGCACTTTTTGGGGGTTCCTGCACCCCTAACCCTAGTGAATGTGGAAGGCTGAACGTACAATAAAATATAAAAGCACATTTCCAAGAGGCACAAACAGCTTCCTTGCTTCTTTTCTTCACATCTCAAATTTTAATCCCTTTCTCTCTCACACAACCAGGGCCTGCCCCCATTCAAAGCCCAGCATTCAGACTCAAACTATTAACCAAAGAGGCCAGTTCTCAGCCGCATAATACATCCTTGCATAAGACCCTTGCACATCTGTCTCTTCCTGCCTTCCTTTTCTTTTTCTTTGTTCAAATACATGAAGGTTGAACCTAAAAGTACACGATGAACAGCAGAGATGACTCATCCAAAGCAACCATCAAGAATGAAACACAGTAGGCATCAATGTCCGGGCTTGTCAGGACAAGGAAGGACATTCTTTTCATATATGGGGACTGGTGAGAAAAGTCAAGAGCGTTCTTGGTCTAAAATTTATATGTTAAACCAAAAAATTTTAAAGGTACATTTTGCAACATCACCAGAGATGCTTTTGTTGGGAATCACTGATAAAGAACAAGATGGCAAATACGGACTACTTCTTCGATATGTGGTAACAGCTGCAAGAATGCTCTTTGCCCAAACTTGGAAACGGTCAGAAGTACCGACGACAGAAGAGTGGGTTGCTGAAGTCGGGGATCCTGCCCAAGTTGCAAAACTGACGTGGATTTCAAAAGACAGATGAACTGAAGATGGTCTGAAAGACTGGAAACCATTTATGGATATTTTGAGCAATATGAAATCTAATGATGTAACAATTTGTAATTGTAATTATTACTAATTCTAGTAAGTTGCATGTATTCAGATCTGTAATGGCAGAATAAGATATTAATCAATTTTCCTTCTTCATTACAACTGGTACAGCGAGGTGAGCGTTCTTTTGCATGTTAGCATGGTTAGGATATGCTTAGAGTAACAGATGAGTCTTTTAATAATATGCTGTGTTTTAGTCTTAGTTTAGTTCAGTTCAGTTCAGCTTAGTTTCAGTTCTAGTTATACATGTATATTATTTATGCATAGCTTGTTTCTTTTTCTCTTGTTCTTCTTCCTTCTGTAGTTGCAGATTAGTTTCTCAAAAGCTCAGCAAGTAACTTCCAGACCGATGACTAGAACCTGATGGTCCGAGTTCCAGTTCAACACTATAATGACTAGGCAACACTGGTTCTCGTCTCCATCTTGCAACAAACAAACATCTGCGCAACTTTTCCAATACCCCAGAACTATTTGAACTAAAAACACTTGACAGTTGAAATGTCAAATGAAAGACTTCCTCTGGAATTCATTTTTATTGCAATATTTGGGACTATTTCAGGATAGTATGCAATAACACGCATCCCTCAAGCTATTTTAATTGGGTAGGGGGTGAAACCACAGAACGTTATGGACGTATTCTAACATGGGATTTAAAGGGCAAGCCAACGGAAGATTTCTTGAAAGACTGGAAAACCTTTATGGACTTTTTGAGCAACAAGAAATCTAATGATGCAATAATTTGTGGCTATGCCCTATTGGCAATTCTAGTAGGGTTACTCAGTAAATGTAGAATAATATTTTTATTTTTAACTTTCTGTCTTTCATTACAGTTTGGCATGGAGGGGTCAAAGCCCTGTTTTGTTTTAGTGTTTATTTTCCAGTTAGCTAGAGTTTAATGTCCTAGCATAGTGTGCTAAGCTCTGCTTTTTGCTTTTCTTTTTTAAATCTATATTTCTCTGACTCTGATTGTGATTCTGACTATGAATTAGGCTGCTAATTCAAACTAATAAATAAATAATTTTACATCTACATGAAACCGCTGGGAGAGATCATCAGGAGGCATGGAGCAAGGTGCTATCAGTATGCTGATGACACCCAGATATATCTCTCCATGCCTCGGATAACAGCATCAACTAAGGATGGCATCTCACCTCTAGATGAATGTCTAGAAGCAGTAATGGACTGGATGAGGAAAAACAGACTGAAGCTGAATCCAGATAAGACGGAGGTACTTGCTGTTAGGGGCCCCAGCCCAGGTATAGAGGTTTGTCAACCAGTTCTAGACGGGGTCACACTTCCCCTGAAAGACTGTGTCCGCAGCTTGGGAGTGCTCCTGGACTCGCCGCTTCGGATGACAGCTCAAATTGATGTGGCAGCCAGGAGTGCCTGCTATCAGCTTCGGCTGATACGCCAGCTGCGCCCCTTCCTGGACTTGGAACACCTAAAAACAGTGGTACATGCGCTGGTAACTTCACGGTTTGACTTCTGTAATGCGCTCTACATAGGGTTACCCATGTGCTTAGTCCGGAAACTTCAATTAATTCAGAATATGGCAGCCAGGTTGGTCACCGGAAGATCTAAAACTGACCATATAACACCTATTCTGAAGTCTTTACACTGGCTGCCTATTAGTTTCCGGGCACAGTACAAGGTGTTGGTTTTTACCTTTAAAGCCCTTCGTGGCTTGGGGCCAGCCTACCTGCGGGATCGCCTTCTCCCATACAATCCGCCCCGCACACTAAGGTCCTCTGGGAGGAATTTACTGCAGCCAATCAGAACTAGGTTGACTGCGGTTACCCAGAGGACCTTTTCTTCTGTCGCTCCCAAGTTATGGAATGGCCTGCCGGAGGAGACCCGGCACATTACCAGTCTTGACTGCTTTAAAAAAGCAGTCAAGACAGTTCTCTTCCGACAGGCCTTCCCAGACTAGTGTTCCACCGCCTCTCATCATTGTCTTTTGTGTTAATCTTGTTTTTAATTTGTTTTAATTAACTGATATGTTTTAGGGGGATGGAAGGGTTGGAGGGTGGGGAGGATGGGGTGCATTTTAATGTTTTAATGTTTTTATATATTTTTGTAATGCCGCCTCGATCCATTGGGAGAGGCGGGATAGAAATAAATTTATTATTATTATTATTATTATTATTATTATTATTATTATTATTTTTTTCTAAAAAAAGAAAAGAAAAGAAAATTGTTAACATATTAATTTTGCCATGCCTGAAGAGCTATGTGTATAAATATATATACCTCCTAAGGACAGTCGACCGGAAAAGGTTAATTATAAATTTCCATTAGGGCTCTGTCCAATAAGCCACCATTGGTCTCTCAAATACAGTTTGGCACACTTTTCTTAGGTTCCATTCCCAGCTAAAAAGGGTTTTAATTTGGTTTCAAGTTCGCCTAAAGTCCAACAAAAAGCAGACACCGTCTCCCAGCAAGAAGCCAAGCAGAACAAGGGCCAAGCCTGCTATGAATTATGAGGAACACACAGAAGCAGACATGGACCCACACACATACACAAACACACACAACACTGCTCATGTCTTATTAGTAAGAAAGTAGAAAGTGCAAGATAACACAGATAATAGATAAGACTCAATTCAGCTATAGGGAAAGCATGCTTCAGTCTGAGAGAGAGAAAAATGAAAATTTAATGAAGTCTTCCAAAATCTCTCCTAACTTTAATGGACTTTGCCTACCGTAATAAATACCTTCAGAACCCCAGAGTATTAATATTGCAAAGAAAAGAGGGTGGACAGAGAATGTCTTAGCATCCTTTGTTTTTCCAAATACTGGAAAGCCTGCTAATTTGGCTCAGAATTAGCATAATCGAGCCAGTCGGTATGCATATTTTGGCCACAACCTGAGAATCAGTTACCCCATTAATCACCAGCCAAATTCACAGTGCAAGGAAACAAAACGGAGCAGGGGGTAATAGAAAGCCTCTACTTTCTATATAGGAGAGTTAGACGTTCATTTTGTTTTTCACTGATTTATTTGTCTGCGTCTCAGGCACTTCCCTCTATGGATTGAGGCGGATAACATAACATGCATTAACAACGCACTGTCTTTGAGATCTAACTGCATTTCTTCCCTAGATGACTAGCCAAGAAGGACAGGGTTCAGGAGGACAAGCGGTCTTCCTTACTTGTCCTAGCAGCTTGCCTCTTAGGGAGAGAGCTGAAAATACGCAGTCCTTACCCGCAACCTCATCAACTGTCATAGAACCAGAAAAGAGATCTTGGAGATCATCTAGTTGGAGGGAAAAAAATCATGCAGCTCTCCAGATGTTCACTTATCACAGGCTGAGCATCCCTTATCCATAATGCTTGGGACCAGAGGTGTTTCGGATTTCAGATTTTTTTTCAGGTTTCGGAATTCTGCATATACATAATGAGATAATATACTGTAATTCAACGTGGAGTCTGTTCTTCCATCAGTTCTTCTCCTCTTGCCTTTGGAGGACTGCTAGGGACCATGCATGTGTATACTGACGGCAAAGTTGGTTTGGTGT